>WYDI02026025.1:0-37031 GCA_009867235.2 Psittacus erithacus
CACAAGAGCAGAGCAGAGGGGCAGGATCACCTCCTTCAACCTGCTGGTCACGCTGCTTTTGATGCAGCCCAGGATATGGTTGTCTTTCTGGGCTGCGAGCGCACACTGAAGCTGGCTCATGTTTATGTATTTATATCGAAGACATTTTTTCCAGTGGAGAGATGCGTTGAGGCTGGAGACCTCTGCTTTAGCTGTGGTTCAGTGTCACAGACAGTGGTGGAGTTTGATGCTGAGGACAAGGTTGCTCTTTCCACCACTGGAACAACTCTCAGTCTTAGGCGACAATTATAAAAGAGAAACATGGTGACACTTGGCCAAAGACAGGAAATAAAATAGATTTTAGAGTTTGGATATGCTAGTTTTGCTCATTTTATGCAGCCCGAAAGAGAACAAAGGCACTTTGTTGTTTCGGTAACTGTTAGCTTGGGCTGTATTTCCCAGCAGAACCAGTGCTATTTTTAGTTGCCTGTGGAATAATACAAAAAAGCAAGAAGAAACCAAAAGAGGATTTCTAAATTTATCCAGACAATTGATTTGTATCATTGTCATTTTTGGGTAGATAAGAAAAATAAATTTGTATGCTAATTTGCAATTAAAATTAATTAAAATTTGTCTGTTCAAAGGATAACAGTCAGGACATTTGTGCCAGAAATAGAAATTCATTATTAGAAGCTTCTAGAAGAAGTTCCATTGTCACCTAGTGGTATTTGACAAAAATTCCTTGCTTGTAAAAATACAGGCTTGTTGCTGCCAGCCTCCTGCCCATAGCCATCCCCTTCACATTAACACGGTTCCTGTGGACAGGGAGTTTGGACACGTTGATAGTGGGAAAGTGCCACAGTTAGGCTTTGGGGGCTGATGAGAGCTGCTTATCCAGGGCTGTTACAGGGCAGGCTCCATGTCTGTAAACACAGTGGCCGTAAATCTGCCCCTCTGAGTCCAGAATAAGTCATCTAATGTGTGAACGATAAAGAGGAATATTTAAATTTGTCTCATACCAACATTTTCAGTGTTTCAAGAAGAAATATTTTTAAGTATTACATTAACAGGACTTTTATGTAAACCTTACCTAGCTGAAAGTGCTTCCATTTATCACAGTCAAGCTCAGCGTTTGCTCCTGTTCCACTATGGGGCTGATGCTGGGATGATTGCTAGACAGCCTGATTGTAAAGTGCTTTGCCAAGGGCTTTACCCCAGTGCATCGCTCCTCCACGCAGCCTGCTTTACTTACAGGGACCAATTGCTTTCCTGAGGTAATTCATGGAAATGTTCTCAGAATCTTTTGGAGTGCACTCTGCTGTTTATTAAAGATATGAAACTTTAATTGAACCTCTGAGGGGCTAGGGAATGCATTCCTGAGTTAAACAAGGAAGGTGCTGTTGTATCCATAGAGCCAAAGATGGCTGTACTCAAAAGCTGAACACGGGATAAATGTGTATTTTGAAATAGGATTGTACCAGTATTCATTTTAAAAATCAGCAGGTCTCCATTTTTCATTCCCCATAGGGTAACCCTGTAAAATCAAACATGCTATCACACTTGAAAAGAGAAATTATATATGTTGCTTCAGGAGCACAAACAACAGAAGTGAGTAGAATGTGAGGCACATCTTATTTCCACTGGCAAATCTGTCTTGCTTATCTTTTGTCTTCGTATCTGACATGTCCAGCATATCTTAATGTATATGACATGCTATTTTCTTTACAACTCTATCATTAAATTAGGAGGCTCAGAGGCGAGCTCATCAGCAATTAATGTTTCAGTTCCATTTAATTTCAATTAGTGAGTTAAGTAGGGAAAAAAGCATCGTGTACCTCTCCCAGTCAATGTACTGAGTTGCCTCCCTGGCGGCCACCTGAGTGGGCAGCAAGGTGCCATGTCTGCAGGGCCCTCGTGCAGCTCAGGAGGAGGGATGGGGGGGTCCCTGTCTCCCCCTAGTGTATCCCAAGTTATGAGGAAGTTGCTGCAGCTCTGAGGCCTCTCAGCCCTGGGCTGTAGGCCTGGAGTCCCACCTGGGGCAATCTGCCCTCCACCAGTGCACCCTTCATAAAATGGTCTTTTGCTGGAAGTTTCTGAGCTCTTGCCTGGTTGGCTTCATGTTGATATACTTCTTATGAATTCCAAAAGAAATCAGATAATTTACAACAATCTCCTTTTGAAATTTCTGTTTCTCTCAAAAATCAAAGTTATTTCTAAATTGCAAAACATTTTTGCTGTCCTGCAAAATTAACTATGGATCCCAGGAGTTAACACATAGCCCCATTAGTGTGAAAGAAGCAAATGGTGGTATAAGATACTATCTGAAAGGAATGCTATCTGAAGGGAATACTATCTAAATGGTTATATAGAACTAAGAATAGTACCTGTATTTTTTTAAAAAAATTATTTCATACTGCATTGAAGAGAGAAAAGGAGGAAGCTCTGTCTTTGTGTGCTGGTGGTAATCTCGCTCGAAAACCTTTAAACTTCCCCATACCACAGCTGTAGGAAGAAAAGAGTTCAGATGCTCACAGTTTGGCTGACCCTGTGCTGTTTGATATCAAGAATTTCAATGGTTTTAACAGGCAGGTGTATGAATTACATGGTGGGTATTCTTGCTGTAGCCAGTGTTCAATCTGCTTATCAAACTAACGATCAGTCCCCATTTGTCCAGAGCACTTTCCACTGCCGTGCTGGGATTGCAAGATGCCTACAAGAACCTTGAGGCTTCTTTCCACGTTTCTTCATCAAATTATGGCAGTAATTTTCCTAGACTGTCGTGAATCATTTAGGTTTTTTACATTGAATACCTGCCATCTTCATTGTGGGTATTTGACTGGAATGTAATCATCCTGGAAAACAGCTTTTCAGCATGTTTTTTTGAAGCGCTGCTTGCTTTACAGCACCAGGCTTTTGAGCTGTAATCTGTAAAAGGAAAAGATACGGGTGTAGGGAATGAAATCAGATCCTGTAGGCAGATTGCTTTACCCACCTGGGCCTTTTGTGTTCCTTTTTTTTTTTTGCTTGTTTTCAGCTGCAAGGCTTCAGAGTTATGGATCTCCTGATGTTTGCAGCAGCTTTTCGTAACCAGCGGTACATGCTCCTGTTGACAGAACTCAGGTTCCTTCCCTGTCTCTGTGCTGTGGAAGCAGAAGGTGCCTCTTATCCCATTAGTTATCCTCAGACAGTTTTTCCTCCTTGGAGAGGTAAATATCACAGAGGGTTACAGGATGGTGGTAGGAACAGACCGTGCCAAGGCAGCTGTCACAGTCAGCATGAGCTCAAGCTCTGTTTCTATGGACAGAGGTTATCTGATGATGATAAATACGCTGTACTAAGTACAGCGTGTGCTGGGAAAAAGATGTTTTTCCTCTGTCCCTCTTAATTCTCTCCCACAGCTGCATGCAGTTACCCCTTGTTTAAATAGTTTCATGTAGCTATATGAATTTGTGGCAGTGGGGATGCTTGCAGTGCAGGTGGATAAAATGTTTAAATATGGTATCATGTAGGTGTAGCAGTGCCTGAAACTGCACATACTTAGTTTAGGACCCGTCCTTCTGAAATGTGCACCCATATTCCAGCACGTGTCTTTGGGAATGACATGCAGCTCTCCCTTTGTAAGTGCTAGTTCATAAAAGCAACAAGTAAGGGAAGATACGGTTTTCTGGGTTTCCCAAGGTGTTGGTGTTTGGTTTCAGCTTCAGTTCTGCAGTGTGGAAGTTAGTCCTGGTATTACCAGCTGGTATGTCCCATTGTGGCGAAAGGGCTCTCTGAGATATTTCCATGTTGGAAAATAAATAGTTAAATATATGTGGTGCTGAAGAATAAGAATGATCCTAAAGCCTAAAGTAAGTTGTCCATTAGGATTGTAGCACTTACTGCAGCTCAGAAGAAAAAAGATTTATGTTTGAAAGCCAGAGAGGCCACCTGGCAGCTTGCTGAGGGATATGGACTGGAAGAGAAGAGGAAAGGGAGCAAACCTGCAATGCTGTCTCCTTTGTTTAATACAAATATGGAGGTCTTAGCTCTGTTTCTGCCTGAACAGGCATCAGGTACCCCGGAGTGCTGCCCCTCCACTGCTACCACAGCACCTTTGGGATCCTTTGGGCCATCCCAATCCTGCAGCAAACACAAGGCAAAGCCTGTTAGGAGCATGCAGGTGTTGAGAGCCACTGCTCTTGCAGTACTTCTCTTTAAAATGCACTTAGGATTTTCTCCAGCGGCATTAAAACAGTAATAGTAGGAAGGAACTGAAATAGTCCTGGAATAAAATTGCCTTCAGCGGCAGCTGTATGGGCCAATTAAACTTTAACATTTCACAGGTGTTGTCAGGAAATGCATATCATCTCCTCAGACAAATTACTTGCTTCTGAATTCCTGGGACTTTCATCCAAAAGCATGTTTTTAAGCCTTGAAATTGGAAATAAAAATAGGAAAGCCTCCGAAATGCAAACACATAAAACATCTGATGTGCCATGAAGATGGGTCTGTTCTCATGGATTTTGCTTGTTGAGGACTGGTTGGTTGCTGGCTTGTCAGTGGGCTACTTGACAGGGACAGGGTGGTTCCTTGCCCTATCTCCCTTTCTCCCATGTTATTTGGTCACTGTCTTGTTTCCCACCCTCCGGCTCGCTGCCAGCAGAGCCTGCGGAGCTTTTGGAGGAAGCTGCATCTCCTCTGCTTTCATGCCTGGGTTATAATGGGGCAGGTGGTGGCTGGTGGCGCAGGTATCAAGCAGCTCTTCACCTCTGATGGTCAGCCATCAGAGGGTGATGGAGACCATGGTTTCTTTGGGTAAGTCTCCAGCCTGAAAGCCGGCATCTTCCACAGTGAGGCAGCTGTCTGAATCTGGTCAGACTTTCCGGCAAAACATATCCCCAGAAGATCTTCCTCTGCCAAATTTGCAGTCTTCATTGCAGGACCTGGAAAAGGTCTTCTGAGAAAATGTCCCAATAAGTTCTAGTATCAGGAACACAATGCTGCTATTTCCAAATGCTACACCCAGCCTTGCCCTTGGGCACCACTGGGCAGTACCTGCTCTTGGCTTGGCAGAACCTCACCCAGCAAACGTTTTGCATGGAGTCTGGAGAAATATAGGCAGGTTTGCAAAGATTAATGTGTCACAACTGGGAGAACAGAGAGCATTTTCCATGATGGTAACTGTAATAGACATTTCCAGCCCTTCAGGGCTGCAGTGTTAATGTGCAAAGGGCTAAAGAGAGCATGCCCCATAATTCTTGTTTGCACAGTATGTGAATGCTGGAACATTGATGCAGACTCATGGGTTTCCTGCTGTATGTGCTGACCAGGACGTGACTATGGAGAGAGTGCTTGTATTATTAATAAATGCATTTAATTTTGATGATTGATGATGTGCAGCAGCTCCTCTTTATATAATGTAGCAGCAGTGCTTATTTGCAATTACGGGTTGGAAGAAAGATGGTGTAACCTGCTATTGCACCAGAACAGGTAATACTCAGGTCAGCAAGTAAAGGTAGACTTGATGTAAGCCTCACACTGAGCATTTTCAACTTTAAAACTCTTAACTGTGAAAAAGTAAGGAAAAAAAGGCTTTTCTTGCATCCTCTTTGCAAAGCAGGGGGCCGAAATGGAGCATTGCAGCCTGGACTTAAATGAATATCTCTGCAAAATCATGTTCTCACATTTTTGTGTTACCTGTGCTCTCTCATTCCTGTATTTGTGCATTCTGTTGGCATTCCACTGGTCTGATCCAGCACCACTCCCGCCTTGCAGCCTGTGCACTACTTGCCTGCCCCGCACTTGGCCAACATCCAGGAAGTGCCACACAGTTAAGATTTAAACTGCAATCATCAATTAGCTGATAATCACTATTGGTGAAATTATATGTGCTGGTTTTAAGACAGTGCAGTGACTAGAAACGTAGCCATTTATCATAAATATAATGGCCTTTTTATGTGCACAAATTTTTAAACACAATTCCATAAAGAGGCTGCTACGATACATGATTCATTGGAGCAGTAAAAATAAAGAAATTACCCAGAGTGTGATCTCTACGCATCTAAATCCTTGAAGTTAATAGAAGCCTTGATTAGCTCCAATGCTTTTGAAACTTTTTCTAATGGCTATTTGTTCCGCATTTCGTTTTCTAGAAGGTGGTGAACCTCCCTTATTATTTCTTTCGTCATTTCACAAGTTACCTGCAACAATCCTGAATATTCAAACCCAAAAAGTAACAAAGCCATGAAGAAATTTTAATGTTTGACAGATGGCGTGGAGTGCTGGTTCAGATTTTCCTCTGGCAGTAAATGGGAAAAGAGCCCACACTACACGGCTGTTAGAAACAGGCCATGTTTAAAATGAATGGATTAATTGGGCAAGTAATGATGTATAGAACAGCTCTGTGCTAACACGGGAACACTTGCAATTTTATTGCAAAAATTCAACCAAGCTTTAGCATCTATTTTATGTTCACAGGGGTGATGGGGGAGTATGAGCCAAAAATAGAAGTGCAGTTCCCAGAAACGGTTCCATCTGCCAAAGGAACAACGGTGAAACTGGAGTGCTTTGCCTTGGGGAAGTAAGTTTTCATCCATTGTTATTACTCGTCCAGCTTCTCACTTTCATAGTGCTGTATTGTAGAGTTTACAGGATTTCCTGATCATTCACTTTCCTTAGCAGGAGTGCATTCGTAACAGACAGAGGACTTGAGGAGAAGAGGCTTTGCTTACTAAAACAATAGACTTCCTCTCCCAAGGAAGAGAGAAGGAATAACTTACTTTGTAAAGATGTGTTTGTGCTTCTCCTGTTTTGAGGTTTCATGCCACACTTAAAATATGTCTCTTCTGTCTAGCGTGAACTGTGGCAATACTTCCAAAATAAAAATGTGGGACTGGTAGGAAAATGGATGTATTACCCCAGCAGAACCCCTAATTCCACTTTGTTAAAACAGCATTTTAATAATAGTTTGATATTAAGTATTAATAAAATTAATAATATTTATTGCTATTTTTACAATATAGTCTTCTGCTTTTTAAACTATGTATGAAATACACCATTAGTATACGTATGTATGTTTATATTATAGATAAGACACCTACAATAAAATTGCTTCAGATCCTGTGCTTCAGACTGACTATATCTTCATCATCCTCCAACATGAAACAGTGTTAAATTGTTCAGACCGAGCTTATCAGGAAAAGACCCATAGCTTTTTATGAAAGTTCTATTTTGCTGGTTTTTTTTATTTAGCCCAGTTCCTACAATTAGCTGGAGGAGAGCGGATGGGAAACAGATACCCAGAAAAGCCAGGAGACACAGATCAAGTGGACTTCTTGAAATCCCAAATTTTCAGCAAGAAGATGCTGGACTCTATGAGTGCATAGCTGAAAATGTGAGAGGGAAAAACGTGGCACGAGGACAACTGACATTTTATGGTAAGCAGACTACCTGCTTTCAGAGGGTTTTATTGTATCAAATGTAATATGCAGTAAATATTTTGTGAGAAAGTAATTTTCGATCTATTTCTTAGATTACTTTCTTCTACAAACAGCACATCTCAAAAAGGTTGTGATTTGAAATAAAACCTGTCTGAATGGTGCATATTAATTGAGAATCAGAGCAGTTGGAACAAAAGCATGTAGCTGGAAGGACATTGGCATGGTAACATGCAGAAAACACTTCCAAATGGCTCATTTGCTTTCTTGTGGCTGTGAGAATGAAGTAGGTATTCTGGAGGAGAATTATGGTGGTTACAACTTGGGATTTATTCCGTATGTGTTGCCCCAGCTTGTGTTAATAAATGTTAATTGCTTGCAAGCAATTAAGGACTGCTTTCAGGAGGAGCCGCTGGTTGCACAGCGTAGAAAGTTGGGATTTAACACTGTTGGAGCCTGTTCACACAAAGACTTACTACACATGCTCTTGCACTGAAGTCAGAGCCACTGATCAGGGCACATAAAAATGTAAAACTTCACAGGCCTTCTATGTTAAGTAGATGTGTGTACCTCTAATCCTGATACAAGTATCTGTCTGCCCCCAGATTTCTGCTGGAAACAGCCCCATCTTGCAAATTAAATGCTTTTAAGAGATTATTAAAAGCAAATTAAATGCTTCTAGGAAATGAACCAAGCTTGCAGGGGGAAACTTTCACCTGTTCTGAGTTACTATGGATTTACTTGTGTAGAGGTAAATGAGAGTCAGAGATTGGGGTTGCAGAGGCATGAATGAGCTGTTGGTTTGGTCCTTAGTTTCTGTTTGGTATTTTGGAGGGGCTGCAGGTTACATATCCCACGTTGCAGGTGTGCAGAGACCTCCCCACTGCCATAAAAATATTTCTTTGTTGCTGCCCTGTTGCCATCTTAAGGAGCTTTATAGTGTCATTCCTTATGGAACACATAGAGAAAAATTCCTTGTTTTCTACCCCAAAGCATTTCTACCAAATGCTCCTGAGGGCCTGACTTCTGTCAGCAGGGAAGATTGGGCCGGACTCCAGAGATGAGAAGAATGTTTTTGATTTATAGTAAATTTGCCCACAAAAAGAGTTTGGGATCTGTCCTTTCTGGCAAAACTGGAATGAATTTTACTTTTTTTCTTAAGCATATATAGGAATTGGAAATATTCCTAAAAGGCATTTTCATTTAGAAATCAGAACTTTTGGGGCTTGCATTTCGAATGAACACTTCTCCTTTTAAAACATGAAATGAGAAAACATTAAAAAGGAGTGAAGTAGGAAGAACAAAGTGAAATCTTTCATGTTAAAAAAGGATCTGGGGTTAATTCAAACTCTTTTTTTTTTTTTTTTTTAATTAAAAGATTTGAAAATTGCTTTTTCTGTTCATCAAACAATGCATGTTTCTCCTGATTTTTCCCATGTGGACAGCAAATGAAAAGCCTTATCAGTTGTACAGTTTTGCTCTACAGCCCACAGCCAAACCTGCCTTCCTTCAAGGCAGTAAACCAAACCTTTGGTATACTCCCTCTGTAGCATACATTAAGTTATAATCTAATTGCCGTAATGAATTTACCAGTCTTGATCCCATAGCTAGAGGACTGCAGATCCTACGCAAAAGCTGACACTGTGGCTAATGCTTTTCTTCATGTGGGCAGGGGAGCCTCCCTATGGAGAGGCACTAGCCTGCCACCTCTCCTGCTTACTGGTTTTAAAGGTAGTTGACTGAAATATCATCCTTGTCTTGAGGAAGATGAGTTACTGGTTAATAAGTATTCAGTTTTCAAGGAGTGTGTTTGCAGATGTCTTATAAAAAATTTGCTTTCTGTAAGCTAGGCTCTGGAGCTTCACGTAGCAACGACTATTTTGGGGAAAAGTAACTTACTGTAAACGTCTTATACAAAGTTTTGAAACTAAAAGAAAGTCTTTTTCCTTGATCATTTTTCTTTTTAAAGCTGAGAGGTGTTATTGAAATACTACTGTAATGTTGAGCAAAGCTTTTCAGGTTGCTTTTGGCAGGTTGGGGGTGGCACCCAGAGAAGAAGGATGCAATATGTGTGGTTGGATGTGCTGTCTGCGCACAGTGCCGTGCTCTGTCATAATGTATGCCCTGGAGATCACAATCTGGCTCTAATGCTGTGACTCCTTTAAACCCAGTTATCTGCATCTTTGCATAGTAGAAAAGAAAAAGGAAAAAAAAAAAGAAAATTAAATTCAAATTTGCCTGTTCACTGTAGATAACCCAGTGCTGCCTCCGTTGTCAGCTTCTTTCAGTGTTCCTGGAAGTTGTCAGGGAAGGTTGACTTTTGTTGTATTTCATTCTTGTATCAGTGTTTATTTTTTCCTCTGTTAGCATATCAGTGACACTGGAGTTGTTTGACATTCTTGTTGCAACAGGAAAGGTTAATTAAACTTGCAAGATCTGTTCTTCCTCCATTTTCTGTGCTTTGAGCCCCTGCAACAGGCTGTGTTTTACTGCTTTCCAGAAGCATTTGTTCTGAGTGCTGTATGTCTCACTTGATAGATAGACCTTCACAACAGAAAACATGTTAATGATTAATGCAAACTACAGTGACTTATACCTGCTTCTTTGACTATTATAACTGAACAATATACCACTTGTTTTCTTGCCATAAGTCTCTTGTTCTGTCTGCCATTCCCAACCAGATACCACCTACCACAAATGAGCAAATTAAACTGCAAAACATCTTTTTCACACTCATTTAGCAGCCATAAATGCATGTTGCACTGTGTTCCTGACTTTGCAGCTTGTTCCCCACAGATTTAAACCCATGCCAGTTAAATCCCTGTGGTTGGGGCAGGTGAGGAGAGGTCCCCAGAATGAGCCATCACTGGCACAGCCAGAGCACACAGCACCTGCTGCACCAATGCCTCTGCTTTGAGTGCCTGCTCTTTCATTGAGCTCTGCAGCGAGGGTCCGCCACGCCGTCAGCTGTGTGTTTTGATCCACAGCATTTCGGAAGCACTCCCATTGACCTGATTCTATTTTTAATCTGGCTGCTCATAAATTTTAAATTTGATAAACCTCTGTGTGGCCAAGATTTATTGAGCAAAAGGCAACACCAACAATTTTTTCCTTTTGGCAGAAGTACAGTAAACAGATTACAGTAGCTAGCTAATTTAAAAAGAAATTGCTTTTTCGTTCATAAAACCAGCATCAAGGAGATGCTTATTTATTATCATCATGGATGTTGTTTCATTTATGTTAAGTTTAGATGCCATTTCTGTCAGACCTTCGTTTGTCAGACAGTCACAACCCAAAGGTTGTCCTGAGTGTGGGACAAGAGGCAAGAGGCAGATGCACAAGCCTAACAAACTCAAGGCATTTGTGGTTGTGGTTACTCACCTTCGTGCTCAAAGCTTTTCCCATGATGGACAAGGGCCTCACTGCCTCTCTACAGCTCCACTGATGTGCTTTGTCCAGGCTCTCCCTGCTGACCATTGTCAAAGGTCTCCATACCCCCACACCAGCATATTGCTCTCCCAGACTTTTTAAAAACGTGAGTGTATTTTTTTAATGCAAAGTGTAAAAGGAGATGGGTGTGCCAGTGCTTACTCCTTTGGATCTGCTTCAGTGTGCATTTACACTTTCCTGTGTTGACTTCCTCTGATGAGACAATGCAACATCTTGATATCCTCCGCCACAATGGCATATAGAGTCTAAGTAACAGAAAACAGGAAAACAGTTGTCTCTCTAAATATAAGCATATTAAATGGGGCTGGTGGTGAGAGGACAAAGCAAGCAGCACTGGGAGAGGCTGATCTGCTATGCAGGTAGGGCTGCTGGGCTGGGCAGAGGCACCCCAGTACAGGCTGAGGAGCTGCAACGCCACTGAGGACATCTGTCTGCTAGAATTACGACCAAAACCATTCAGTTTGGCACTGGGCTTTCCAGTCAGGTCAGCACTGTCTTGCATGGCATCATCTGCTCCCTGCCCAGCATTTTGCTGGCAAGCCAAGGCGCAGAGGAAAAAACTGCAGTTAAAATGGTTTCTAAAAGTGTCAGCGCAGCAGCATCCGCATTAGCAGAGAGATGCTCTTATTTGTAACTAATTACGGTTCTTTGCAGCATTTTGTAAGACATTCAGCAGAAACCATTTAATTGGCTGGACTGCTTTTCAGATTAAATACTTCCCAAATCAAAGTCCCACCAGGGATTTATGTGGCTCCATAATTTTGCAGTGAAAAGAGCCTCCCTTTCATCAGTGGGCCTGTGTTTTATTTGTGCGAAAGCCACTCTATGCCACTCTATGAAACCACCTCAAATGTAAATCTTATTATGCGCTTCATTACGGTTAGAGGTCTAAAAAGGAAATTTGCATAAGTGAAAATCAGGCAGTTGTATGTCTCTATTCAGTTTAGGTCCCAGATCACAAATAATTTGCTGAAAATTCAAAGCCACTTGAAGTAAAATGAGTTTCGGGACTGATAAAAACACAAGAAAATTCACATGATTAGGACAAGTATATATTATTATTAATTACAATTTTGCACGTCTCACTTGAAAACTCAGTTTGCTACCTGTTATGCAGATACATTGTCAATTGATTTCTCATTTTCAGGCATCTCCCTTGTTTCTATTCAAAGTTTATTTTATTCAAAGTTCTCAAATCCTGCATCATTATAGAATATTGTGCAAATTTAACTCTTGGTTAACCACCACTTAAATGCTTGGCAACAGCCAAATCCATCCTTCCAGAAATGGTCAGTTGGCCTTTGGAGCAACCATTGCAGTGCCCAAACTCAGTGGGTTACACTCACCCTGGGGAAAATCACTGCTCAGAGGGAGGATGTCATGGCTCCTGCCAATGGAATGCGTGTTTCCTCAGACTTTATTGTGGGTGAGAATAACTCTGAGGTTTGAAAAAGTTGCTGCCCAAGAGAATTCTTGCATCCAGAGCAAGTTTCCACACAGAGAATAGACATGTTTCTCCTTCACTTTTCCTTTTCCAAAGGAATGCTGAAAACCTGCTTACAAAGAAATTAGTTTTTAGGAGATTCAGAAACACTGCTCAAATTATTATCATTTTGGCTTGGAAAATAGCTCTCCAGCAGGAGAAGCAAAAATACAAATATGAGAAATGAAGTGTAAAGGCTACTCATAGAACACCCCACACCTCCTTCACTCCCCTGGGCAGCTGCAGTCTGGACCATCCTGTATAAAAAGTAAATAAACACCTGAGGACTGGTCTCTGTGAATGGGCCTGTAATACCTATAGTCTTTTGGTGTCCAGCATAACTGGGGAGAAAGTCATGTAATGGTGCAGAATAGTTTCTGGAACAGGAGCCGAGTAAAAGGTAGGGACAACTTAAATATTTTATCAGCTAGGTTAATTCCTTCAAATGTTCCTCTATTTCTTTTCCTCTGATATTTAATATTTTAGTCCCAAGCAGAGCTCCTAGGCTGGTTCATGTTGGTTCATCTTCCAGAGAAGCAGAAAGGAGACATCATGCTGGGGTAGTGAACCTTCCAAAGATGCAGACAAAAGGAGGTGCAGCATTCAAACAAATTACTTTGATGGAGAATTTGCACAGCTTTGAGGTTGTATAGATTTCAAATAGTCCTTGATTGGCAGTAGAGGTCAGGATGAAGGGATTAAGAGGAGGAAAGGAAAAGAAGAGGAGAAGTGGTAATTTCAAGTCTGGTTTCACATTCCTGGGATCCTTGTTAAGGATAACAAATTAGGGACATAAGGGGTTGTTTACAGAAGCTATATCCCCATTTGGACCAGAATGACGCATGCACTTGTCTGCATAAACCTTATACACTGTCTGCATTCTTTATTTATAATTACTCATCTATTTTTCCCATCTGTTTTTCTTCCTTCTTATGCTTGGCTTTCTGGTCTTTAGAGTTTTCTGATCCTGGGCTCAGTCTCAATCTCCTTAGAAAAGATATAGTAATGGACAAGTCATTCAGCTTTTCATCCGCCATTAATGATGAATTACACAGCCTGCACTAGGTCATCAGCTGCTATAAATTGGCTTAGGAGCACTGAAATCAATATACACCGACCAAGAATTGGATTCTGCGTATATATTAGTACCTCATTTGCTTTAGTCTTTTTAGTTGTTTTGAACTCACAGACAACTTCTAAGTCCTACAGATTTATTTCTGGTTTATTTCTCACGTTGTTCCCATAATCTTTGGGTGTTTTACTCATTTCTGATGTGATGCATCATCACCAGCTCTGTTATTTCATTTCCAAATGCCTTTTAGGACGTGATTTCTGGTCCAGCTATCTAGTGCCTACTTTTGCTTTCCGTTTGTTCAAATGAGAGATGGAATCATTCTGGATTTTTTGGTCTTAGAAAAGTAAGAGTATATTTGAGCATACTGTCCAAGTCACCTGGTTGAAAATGTCCCAGTTTGTGTTGGTGAAGACGGTAAGGTGATCAAAGGTAAACAGGTTTTTTTTGCACTACTGCCATGATTTTATTTCCATCCCTCCTGAGTACAAATTTAGACTGCTCTCATCTCCTAGGAGGGGGATATTTTTCTTTAAAGCTATCCTGATATAAGAGTTGTGCTTATATTTCTAATCTTTTTCTTCCACTTTATAGATTTAGCATATGAATTTTTCTTGCAACTCAGATGAATTCTTAATCAGCTTCCATGTAATTTTTTTCTTTAGTACCATATTTTTCCTCCAATATGTTTCCAGAGCCAGTAATATCTAAGTACTCCAAGTAGGCTCAAAATAGTTCCAGACCATTTTCATATGAAAGAATTCATCTTTGGTCAGCACCACTGAAATGATCTGAAGGATTTCTTTCTAGAGCACTACTGCTAGTCACAGATTAAACCTTGTCATTATCTCAAATGATGTCGCTATGCCAGAAAATGTTGTAGCATAGAGCTGGTTTCATATCCTTCTTTGAATTACTTTAATTATCGTGCTTGAAATCTTGTGTCGTATTACCATGCCGTGGTATTATCCCCAATGGGAGGTTGTCAAATTTCATTATGTTATGAAGACTCTCATTTGGTGGCTCAAACATATTTGCTGCATGAACCAACCCTTGTGTATTACTCAAGATTAAGTCAGGAGCGTGCTTGCTATTCTCTGAAATGAACTGTTGAAAGGAGAGGTTGACCTAATTAGAAAACTCTCCCAAAGAGCAGCAGAGAATGAAGCTCCTGTGAAACAAAGGACTCCTGGTTTTCACTGAGATTTAATTTTTGACCTATTATGCTCCTTCTGTACTTCTCTGCATCATAAATGGCTTTAGGATAGAAAGCTTAAGCAGTTAAAATAAGTGGAGGGGTGAAAAGCACAGTGCAAGGCTGCATCTCATGGGTGCTGCAGAAGAGGGTAAAATGAATAGCAGGGGTGGCAGCTTCCAGTGCTGCATGTTGAGGTCTCAGCGCTGTTACTTAGGGCAGGAGCTTAGATGTGCAGCCTGCAAAGTACCTGAGAAAGCCTGGACAGGTAAAGTCTTTTACTGTGTTGGGTGAGAATTTTCCCTCTTTGGGGAGTCTGCCTAAAATAAGGATAAACACTGAATTTTTTTTCTTTCTTTCTTTCCCACACAAGAATTTTCTTTCTTTTTATGTAACATACACTTACATGTTACAGCACGAATGTTACTTTTCATGGGTATTTTTGCTTATCAGGTTACTTTCAGTTGTTTTGTCTGATTTTTTTGGTTAGTTGGTTGATTTCAGGTGGAAAATCAGTAACTCTGTACTGCCAAAAAGGCAAGTGGATCTGTGTGATTTTATAGAGCTCCTTCTGTGGTATTATAAGACTCTCTTAAAAATTATGAGTTGGATGCTGTTAGAATAGAAAATATGTAAATTCATGAGTAATTTGCAAATGTCTTTGAGCCACTGAACCCATTGCAACTGCGCAGCGTGTCTCAGTTCGATGGAATTGTTCAAGTTCTTACTCCAGATGACAGAACTGACTTTCATCTTCCTACGTTTAGAAGCTTTCCCTTTCATATCTTTTTAGATACAGATAATAAACAAGCTTAAAATATTACAGGGGCAGGAGGGGCAGTCATAGAAGTAAACACTGCTTGCCTCTCCTTTTCAGCTACTTCTTTTGCTTTGGCATTGTCATTACATTCAGTTCACCTGCTTTTTTCACAAGTCCCTTGGAATTAAGAGGCTGTGCAAAATTCTTCAGCTTTCTTCTGTGCTTTGTAGGCATGGTAAGAAGAGCAGTGTGTAGTGTGGTAGGTGTGGGATTATGCTCGTATCTGTCACAGCCTGAACATTGTTTGAAAAGCCACTCAGATCTCCAAATGTGTGTGTCCAGCATCACATCGTGGTAGACGTACCAGTGCTTTCAGTATAATCATACAAACTGTATATTGAACTTACCATATTGATACGATATTTTTTAATTTATCCTTTCAGATCTTTCTATGACCTGTCCCTGTCCAAAGGAGATCTCTAAAGTTTTTACCTGTCTTTGAGTAATCTTGATTATTTTTTTAATCTGTTTACATGAGAAAAAGTATTAACCAGGTTCTTGGAGACCTCTGCTGGTAATATCTTCCTACTAAGTCTCTCGGATTTTCTTATGCCAAAATAGGGCATATGCCGGTAGAAAAATACGAGCTTGGGACTTTATGAGAAGTATTTTATATGGGACTTTATAAAAAGTATTTTAGGTATATTGAGACAGATGGAGTTTATGAAAGTAAGATAAGGAAGTCAGAGGTTTTGTAGAGCCTCCAAAAACACATGGTAGTTTTAGTGGAATTTGCATGTGGAGTCTGGCTAAACTTAAGCCATCTCATAAGTGTCTGAAAACTGCCAGTGCCAGTTTTAACCAAATTCCACAAAAATGTATCACAGATACCCACTTTTGGACTTCAGGTTTGTTCAATGTCATAAATACAAGTGTTGTGTCCAAAGATTTTTTCATACACAAGGAATATCTGCCTATGGTGGCACTTGGAGATATGTCCCCAATGTAAGAAAAGACTGAGAATTTGGATCTGAAGTAGTGCCTACAACCATGCAGACCTAAGTAACCTTAATTACAATGCAAAGGTAGTCCTAAATTACGAGTTTTGAAGTCGAATGCTAAATTTTAGAGCTTTGAAGCCTCAATCATACAGACCCTGAAGAAGAAAATGTCTCTGTTTGAAAGACCAGGGGTCTAACAGTGCCATTAGTAAAAAAAGGGTATGTATGATGATCAGGATTTCTGAAGCTACTGTTTTTCATCAAGCATTTTAATTAAAAATAAAATTAAATCGGGTTCTGTTCTTGTATGTGCTACCTTCAGAAGCAGAAGTGGACTCAGGGGAAAAACTGTCTTTAGCAGTTATTAACCATGTTATTAAATCCAACCCTTAAATGTGCTAATAGAGAAAGAAACGGTCACTTGCTTGTACCGAGAGAGCACACTGTTGGTTGCAGATAGAACACTTTATTTATTTCTTCTGCATTGCAGCTCAGCCCAGCTGGATTCAGAAAATCAGCGATGCACATGCAGCCATAGAGGAAAGTGTCGTGTGGGAATGCCGAGCAAGTGGGAGACCAAAGCCCTCGTACCGCTGGCTGAAGGATGGGGAGCCGCTGCTGCCTCAGGTACAACCACTAGAGCCCTTTGCTGAGGAGGAGGGTCACAGGCTCTGCAAGTCCTTTCATGTTCCGCCAGGTTTCTCATCTCTGTATGTTTTATTACTTTTAGAATGGAAATGGAAAGGAGAGCGTTGCTTTGATATCCCCCTCACTGTGTAGGCAGTCCTTTGCTATGCCTGGCGGGCACCACTGTATGGCTTCGGGAGAGCAGCTATCAGTGACAAGCAGGAAACATGACTTCTCTGTGTTCAGAGGTCATTCCTGAAATGAAGTCAAACCTAAGCAAATCATGTTCAGGTGAACTTCAGCTGCTAATGAAAGCTTAGCATTTCTGCTGGTCTTTAATGGTGTTCCTGCTCCTGCCAAGCTGTGTCCCTGTGCAGGAGCATGACCTCCGATTGCTAGGGACATAAAGAGCTGTCTAAAGAAGGGTGGTACACAGGAGCTGGGAAAATGCACCTTGTCCCACCACCATGCCTGCCCAACCTCTCACTGGAGGGTCATCACTCAGTGCTGTAATCCCCCCTGTTATAACTACAAATTGAAAACAAGTGACCAAATCATTGCTTTCATGGTAGCCAGCATTTTTTTTCCCTTCGCTTACTGTGAAAGAATATGGCAGCCCAGATTTGATCAAATCCTGACAAAGATTGCTCAAACATTAGATTTCTGCCCTACAGCCAAGTAGAAAGCCAATAGCTCTTTATATTACTGGTTTTTTTAAATGGTGAAACTCCTGGGGAGGGAGGGAACACTTTGCTGTACTTATTAAAATTGATAACACAAGCTCCATATCCTTAGGCTGACAAATGATACCCTGATCTTTTGTTCCACACACTAATTTTACTTGCTTCATGCTGGTCACTAGCAGATGGTCTTGTACTTAAACCACATTAGTGGCTGATAAGAAGTAAAGGATCATTAAATTATTAACATCTATATTGTTTTCAGTAAACTGCAGAGGGTTTTAAGTATTCCTCTCTGTGCTAGCTAATATGGGAACCAGCCTTACTAGCCTTTATTGCCATATATACTCATAATACCATTGTTTTAAATGTTTTAAAGAATGCAGTTGGCTGTGATATGCCGCTATAGAACAGAAGTGTATTTTTTGATTCAGGTTTATCTACTTGAAAGGGATATTAATCTAAATGGTTTGGATATTAAATCACAGAGAGGTCAAGGGAAAGTCCTTCAGTTTAAGTTGTATTTACCAACTACTGGCGCACAAATAGATCGGAGCATGTAAATTCTTCCCATTACTGCTACAAATTTTTTGTCCACTTAGTATAAAACACAGCACAACCACTGCTGGGTTTCTGTTCCAAGGAGGGATCTCCTTACTTACTTTTTTATTTGTTTTACTGTTTCCTACAGGGCAGAGTTCAGCTAGAGCAGGGCTCGCTCACAATAACAAACATCAGCCTGTTGGATGCCGGCATGTATCAGTGTGTAGCAGAAAACAGATATGGCATCATTTTTGCCAGTGCAGAACTGAGCGTCATAGGTAAGTTTACTATCCTGAATGTTGCAAACCACCCAAAAGCAGCAAAGTCTGAATAGACCTTTCATCATTCTGATGGCAGTCATAATCCTCCTGGCCCCAACCCTCACCAAGAACAGCTCCTGTCCCACCTGTTTTGTGTACACCTACTCATCCTGGTTAATACCTGGAGAAGCTCCTGTGTATCCAGGTGGTTAAATACCTGATGGGAGGGAGTACAGATAATAGAGCCAGGCTCTTCTCAGTGGTGTCTACTGCCAGAACATGAGGCAACAGGCACAAACTGAAACATAGGAAATGTCATTTAAACATCAGAAAAAGTTTACTGTGGGGTTGGTTGAGTGCTAGAACAGGTTGCCCATCCTTGGAGATGCTCAGCACTGAAATGCACATGACCCCAGGCAGCCCACTGTAGCTGCTCCTGCTTGAGCAAGGGTACAACAGGACCATCTCCAGATGTTCCTGCCAGCCATGGCTGTCCTGCAAGTAGGTACCTCATTCACAAATATTGCTCTTGTACAAGAGGCAGGCCTAGAAACCAGTGTGTCAGCATAGATTTGTACTTTCAAAGGGTTAAATAGAATTCATGATTACAAAACAGTGGTTTAGTTGTTTTCAAAGTGAATGTTCAATAGCATCATTCTCTTCTTTATCCTGGAGAATAAAAGCATGAGGTCTTTTCTGATTATGGCATTTTCAATTATCAGTCATTTTTTATCAGCAGTGATAGATGCCTGCATAGAAAAAAAAAAAATCATTTGAAAGATTGTCAGCACTGCTGTTCAAGAAAAGCGCAATAATGCTCAATAAATTAGACTTCAGAGTGCTATGATAGATTGGACATGTTACTGCGTGAAAGAAATCAAAATAAACTCATGGGTGCTCTTTCTGTGTATTCAAAATCCTGGTGAAAATGAGCCTTTAGGAGGAAGGCAGATCTACTCAGAAGACAGAGTCTTAGGCCTTGCTGGTGGGCACTTCTAGGGCCTCCCCATGCCTAGCAGCACCCAGGGGCCAACCTTGTGTCTGCGTAAAAAGCAGAGACTTTGGAGAGCCTTCTCTTAAAAACCTGCCAGATTACTTGTATTTGGCTGACTTCTCATTTGGGTTATGCAATCTTGCTTCTGCATGACATGTGAAAAATACCAGAATGCTGTGCTGCAGATTAATTCCTATGGATCTGTGATTTATTTTGGCATATTTTTAAAGAAAACCGGCATGTTTTCCTTTTCACTGTAGCTTTCAAAGGAGGTCAGTATTCTGAGCTCTCCCTGAGAAGTGTTAGCTTTTAAGCAGATCTTTCTGAGCGTAAAAATGGTTATTTTAAAAGATCGTGACATTAAGCACTTGAAATGATTAAACACCACTAATAGAAAGTGAGACTTATAGCAAAATTAAGTGAAAAAGAGAAAATTACAGACAGAGCTTTTCTCAGAGTGATACTTCTGTATTATTGTTGCCAATTATATTGCCCTATCTTCAGCTAAAAGCAGGATCCTGTTGTGCTGGCATTGTAAAAATGTATAGTAAGATTCAGTCATCACTTTAAAGAATTTTCAGGCTTAATGTTTTTAAAGAACAATTAAAATCAAAAAAAATAAAAAGGGTGGGCCTAGAGTAAAAGAAAAAAAAAAGTCATTAAAATCCTCATTTTACAAGCAAGGTGTGAAGAAATCTAATGCTTTACCTCCAGAGGGTCACAGGGAAGCTGTGCTAGTGCTGAGAACTGAGCCCAGGGTTTCTAAATGTCAGATGACAACATTTTGAACGTCACAGAATAAAACCCATATGGTGCAGCCCCTCTACCTCACACAGGACCAACGAGGAAGTAGTAAATGACTTGTAGAAAACACAGTCTAAACTGTTCAATACACAGATAGAAATAACAGTATTATTCAGAAATTTATTTTGCTCGTAAGCTTTGGACAATCATCTAAGACATTACTTCCAGAAGTAATGATGTATCAACTGTGATAATGCAATATAAATAATAATCCATCTGATTCTAAGTGCACTGGTGGCAAGTTATCCTTAGGATGGCTACTTTCATTTTGAAGTGGTTTACGCAGCTGCTGTTGGTTTTCAGACAGCTCTTTCATAGTCTTTAAAAACATGCATGTCTTCCTCTATGCTAAAATGAAGTTTATTATCTGTGATTAGACATAGAAGACAACACAGCTCACAGAGTAGTGAACTCTGATTCATGAAAGTGGAAGACAAGTTATATTTGAGCATAAAGCCCATCCCATTATCAGTATAGGATTATGTTTTATATATCCAAAAGAACTGAGGCTGATCAGATGCCCTAAGATAAGGAATTAGCTTTTTTTATCAGATGGCAAGTTTTTGTCTACCAGTTGCTTCAGGTAAGATTTAGATCATTTTATGGAGCATCAAGCAGATGCAGTGCGTGGTGATCTAAACTCTAACCGCCAAGGGTGCAGCAAGAAAGTAAGTCGAGGAAAATGCTGCAAGTTCACGGGATACAGGAATGGTGCAGGCATGCAGCTAGCAAAGAGCATGGAGAGAATTAGAGGGGACTGAGAAGAGTTTGTTGCAAGCTCCTGTCAGGAAAGATATAGCGAGCAAGGCAAGAGTTGTTCATAAAACCCTTGAGCTGCCTCACCTGTTTGCTTTGAGCTTTCTATATTAAAAAAAATAATTTTCTTACGCGATATAAATAAAACCTTCTGGTTGTCTTTGGAGAGTTTTCTACCAGAGTCAGTCGAGAGGCAGCCACCTCAAAGCTCTGCCTGCCATCAGGTCTCATCAAATAAATCATTAAAAATCCTTCGAGGCAAGAACCAGAAGCCAGGGCGTCTCCTCCCTCCCTGGCTCGCCTTACAGCCAGGCTGCAGAGTCTGTCTGCAGGGCTTTGGTGGTTGCTTCAGTGAATACCTGACTGTTTTTCACAAAATGGAACAGTGTGCCTGAAGGGACTAAAAAAGATGATTTTAGAGTATCTTGTACACTGGTACTTACTTAAGTCTTGCCCTGCTTTGCTTGGTCACCTAGCCGTGTCAAGGTCTCCCGCCTTTATAGCATTAAAATCAAAAACCCTGTTTATGCAACTTATGAATATAAAACATAAAAATGTCATCTTTTCTGGAAATTATGATCATGGCATTATGACACAAAAAAAGGGATACATTATACAGTTCACGCATGTGTAGTTCTTAGGGGTGCTGCCCCAAATTAGATGTGCATGACACCGGGTGTCTGCTGCCTGCCAGGGTTACTGGTTTCTGAGGTTTGTAGCTGAACTGTGTGTTTTAAGTCTAAACAGTGTTGAAGCATTCCAGCATCTGTTTGCCCCATCTGTACGTGCACACAGTTCATAAAGTCAGCTCATTTAGGAATTGCAGCTGAGAAACAGCCCTGGAATATTGTAATGTTCAAAAAAGCCTGACTTTGGTTTCTGATCTATCGGTTTGTGTTTTATTTCTTTCAGCCGTCAGTCCAGACTTTTCCAAAACACTCTTGAAAAAGTTAACTCTTGTCAAAGTGGGTGGTGAAGTAATCATTGAGTGTAAGCCGAAAGCTTCCCCCAGACCTACTTATTCTTGGAAGAAAGGAAGAGAGATCCTAAGAGAAAATGAGAGGTAATGTTTTAAACTAACCATTTCTTTCATTAGCCTGATCCAACCCAGGGACTTTCACCAGTGAAACCTAAATTTGTCATTAATAGCTTCTCAAAATTGACTTGCAAATAAATGTGAAAACAGCCAGTGTTCAGTCTCAAGGAGCTGGGGGTGAGATTTCTGTTCTCATTGTGTTCATTCCAGTCTCTGTGTACTATTAAAGCATCCCTGCCAAGAAGCTGATAAAGACATATTCCAAAAAGCAAATATTTTGCTTCTGCATTGCTCTAAATAGCCACTATAAAAGAAAAAAAAATTCCCAGGAGTTCAAACTCTCCACCACAGATTACACTGCTGTGGTACATTACTCAGTGTCCCACAGACAGGAATTATTTGGCAGTAATTAGCTTGGCAGTCCTAACACTGGACTGAGAGATGGCTTTTTCAGACTAGCCGAGCCATTTCTTTATTCTTTTCTTTTCTAATTCCAAAGGAGAGCATTAGTAGGAAACAGAAGGCTACGTTTCAAATTCTCGTGCATGATTTTGCAGTGCTTTCTGCAAGGCCACAAATGACTCTGTAGAGGTGAAGTTGTGTTACCTGTCCTGTTTGCATAGTGCATGAGAGCAGGACCAAGAGACCTGTCCTTGACAGTCCTCAAAATGTGGTGCACCACTGATTTTGATGGGAAAAATCCTGTCTTATTAATAAAGGACCAAAATCCAGGAATTACAGGAAATTGTTACTTCTAAAAGCTTAAACTTGTTAGAGCTGGTTTTGGAAAGTAGTTTTGCTCTATTCAACCTGCCTGCCTGTAATGTACATTGAAATATATGCTATGGTGATGTATACGAGTATGCAAAAAGCTATAGTTCATTTAGAGCCAGATGAGTAAAATAATGAACAATCTATTTCTGACTTATTTATCTTGTGTTACCTGGTCTTTACAAAGCTGTTGGCTGCGGACCGTTTGACCTGCTGTTGTGGTTTAAGGCCTGCCACGCAGCCCACTCACTCACTCCCCGCTTTCCTCCCTCAGCTCCCAGGGGGATGGGGAGGAGAATCGAAAGAATACAACTCCCACAGGTTGAGATAAGCACAGTCCAGTAACTGAGGTATAACACAAACCACTGCTGCTGCCACCAATAATAATAACGATAAAGGAAATAACAAAAGAAGAGAATACAATGGCTCACCACCCGTCAACCGAGCAGAGATCTAGCCCTTCCAGGTAACTGCCCGTTACATCCTGGGCATGACATGCTGTGGTATGGAGTACCTCTTGGCTAGTTTGGGTCAGGTGTCCTGTCTCTGCTTCCTCCTGGCTTCCCCTCCTCCCTGGCAGAGCATGAGGCTCAGAAAGTCCTTGGTCAGTCTAAACATTCTAAGCAGTAGCTACAAACATCGGTGTTATCACTGCTGTTCCCAGACCAAAGGTCAAAAACACAGAACTGCACCAGCTACTAAGAAGGAGAAAAATGACTGCTACTGCTGAACCCAGGACACTTGCCTCTTGGAATAAAAACAGTTGAGTGATCAATTACACAGAGCTTCCTCTAGCAGCCAGAGTACAAAGCTGTGAGAGGTCAAAGTTATAATAGATCAGAGTATATTGATTTTTAAAACTGAAATAACTTGCTCTTCTGGTAGAGTTTGTGCAAAGGATTAGAAGTACTGAAGACTGTAAGTTTCGGAGTGTCTCCCATCCTTGCTGGCGCAGTCCATAACTGAAATGTGCTTTTTTTCTCTGATGCTGTTCTCCTAGGCACGGCACAGTTCTTTCGCCTCATTTTAATTTAGGAGTGGGAAAGGAAGCGTTAGTTTATTGAGCAAGGACTTAGGAAAGGAAAGGAATGCGAGCAGTTTCTTGCTTGGTGACTGCTGTACACTGTTGGCAGCAAAGTGATATTTTTTTTTAGCACTACTCTCTCACCTGCAAACTTACCTAAAAACTGAATGCTGTAATACAGCAGAAAACCCCTGGCTCCTGATTTCCCAAGGGAATGCAATTCATGCTCTGGTAGCATAAGGCTAGGCAGTAACTCAGGTTGCCAGTGTGCATGCTTCCAAATAACTTTTGAACTGGTTATTTGATGTAGAAGTTTCAGTTGGTTTCCGCCAAGATTAGGAGAGCAAGAGATATACCTCAAAAATAGCACGGTTCTGCAAAGCAGGCGAGAAGTACATATAGTCATTAAAACTTGCTAAAGAACACATACTGTGCTGGCCCCAGCCCCTGTGCCCAGGCAGACTCTGGGCAGAGGCTGGAAGGACAGGCTGTGAGTACAATGCAGTGCTCCAAGCAGCTCAGTGTTGAGCTCAAGCGCAATCCGCAGCAAGGCTGATGTGCTGGTGCTCTTGGCAGTGGCAGGCTCAGTGCTGTGCTCCTCCTGCCGAGTGTGCTGCGCCAGGACCCAGAGCCTCCCACCCAGGCACCAAGCCCTGGATGGGAAATCAGACGTGAAATGTGCCCAAGCAGGTGTGACGTTTTCTGCTACTTCAGCCCAGGGGTTTTTCCACCAGCCAGATCATCCAGAGGGGCCTATCTGGCAAAATGTCTTAATAAACAGCGCTCTGTTGACTTGGCAGTTGGACCTGTTTAGTTCTTGCACGCAGTTGGTTGTGTCTCTCGTGGGGATGGGGGTGTTGAATCCTTGCCACTGCCTTTATTAATCATTCTTGCAGTCGGTACCTGGAGACAATTAGGAAATTATATTGTCTTTCACAATCGTAGCATTGTTCATCAGCACTGTCTGACTTCAGGGGCAGGAGAGACCCAGTGCTTCATGTTCCTGTATTTCTTGTTTCTTTGGTTGCTGAAATATTATCTCCTTCCTGCTGTCCGAGGGGACAGCAGCGCTGACTGGAGTCCAGTCCTAGTACCTCCCTACACCCACACTTAATGTGTGGGCTTGAGACAGGAATTTTCTTGGCTGTTGAAAAAAAAAAATGCTGACATGCAGGAAGAAAGATGCCAAGAAAAGCTATTGCTGAAATCTCTTCATCTAGGGCAGGAAACAGAACTTTTAGGCAGACGTGGGAGATGAAACTTAAATTAATTCAGGTTTCAGAGAGGCACCTGAACATCTGGCTACCTCTCCAAACTGAATTTGATCATGTGAAGGTTAATCAATATAGATGATCCTTCCAATTCCAGGTGGAGTTAAAAGCAATGCTAATGTGTCAGTCCTTGCTTTGAATTCTGATGTACAGCCTGATGGCTACCATGGCAATCACTCGAGCATTTTTCCTGGGGCTTGTGTGACTTTTCAGATAGAGTGTAATGTTAGGGACTCCTTACTGGATGCAGAAATAGTGTGCATCAGATTTTGCTGCCAGGACTCTTTCTCTGGAGGCTACTGCTGTCCAGGAGGCAAAACTAAGAGTGTTGTTCAGTGTTTGCCCAGAGAGCAGAGGCTACCATGGAAAAAAGAGCTTTATTGGTTAGGTTTCATATTCTTTTCTGGAGGCTGAGGTAGTGTGTACTGCACCCCTAATGAATACCATGCCCTGAAGGCATCTCTTACTGGTAGTTGAGAACTGTGCAATTGTGTTATTAGAAATTCTGCCCTGGGGTATAATTATATTATTGCAGTCATTAAAGGCAGTTCATCTCCATAATAATGGAAATCCTGCCTTGGAGGCCTAACTGAGTCAAAATAATGGTGGTAGCCTGACTCGAGAAGGTAAATTTTATATAGAAACAGCTACAGCACAGATAGAGATATACTGGAAATGCTGCTTGAAAACAAAGACTATTTCTGTATGGGTAAAGATATAGAGATAATTTTCTGTTCGTGATCTTCCCTTCACATTTCAGTGCAAAATATGGCTGTTACACTCTGTGGGAAATGTTTTCAGTCCTATTAATGCCACTCTGTACAAATCAGCCTCATAGAGCCACTGATAGAGAAAAGCAGGTGAGTCTGCTCCTTGCCCCAGCATCTCGCACCTTCCGCACCATCGGGACAGAAGGCATGACTAAAATGCACCTATCCCCTGGGAAACCCTTGCTTGGGAATAGGGGATACCATTTAGACAGGAATGGTCGCCATAAAGCTGTACAGGCTGCATCCTCAGAGAGATAGCAGCATACGAGTAGTGCTCATGACCCACTTGCCCCGGCACATTCCTCAGGCAGAAGCCATTTTATCCTTTCAATATGCTCTCTTGTGCATATAACCTGGAAGTTTGAGCCAGTTGTCGAAATCTGCAGCTGGCAGGGAGCGTTCCAGAAGCCAACAAGCACTGGGAACTCAAGGTGTAAGTGATGTCTTCTGGTGATTATATACTATGATTTGGGACATGTCAGGTTGTTTGTCAAAGACAGAGTTCAGAATGTTTTTCACTTACCATTTGATTCTTCTATATTCATCTTTCCAGATATGTTTAGCTCTGATCTCTTTATTCTGACTAAACAATAGGAGAAAAGAGATTTTGGAGAGCTGGGATCCCATTATATAGTTTCTCTTTTCTCACATCCCAGCTTACATCAGTGTCACTCAGAAGGGATGCTGGACTTAAGCCTGTGAGATCAAGATGGAGCGTGTTGCTGCCCAGCTGCCTGAGGAGGGCTGGTATTCAAACAGGGCAAAACCAGAAGGTAGAGCCAGGGCTCATGTTTTTTATTTAAATCTCAGTAGCACTTTGGTCTTATAATCTTATGTCCTCATCCACCTGATTTTGTGAAATAGCATAGTCAATGTCAAGTGAGTTTTTGGATCTGTGGCATCATATACATAGGACATAGGGTCATTATATATAGGGACATGGTCTTATGCAGTTATCACACCATGTGAAAGACAATCTGAACTGTGCCTCTACTTTATTCCAAAGCTGTCTCAGAAACCAAATAAATCATTTCTAGATGTCAGTTGGAGTCACAGAGGTAGAGGGTAATTTTACATGAGATTTACCAATAGTTACCTACAAGTTTGGAAGAATTTCCGTTAGTTGGTGGCCCCTGTATAGCACTGAAGTGAATGAAAGCAAGTCCTTAATGGAAGGGCTTAACTTCCCTTCTAAAGCCAAACATGCTTCAGTCAGTGGTATTTCCCTTTTGTGACAATTATTTCCTGGCATTACATTATAGATATTATTCATTGGCAGGAGTAGGAGGAGTAATCATGACAGTCAGATTGTTCTTGCAGGATTATGTTAATCTTCTCCTAATAATTCAATTACATCTAACACAACAACGTTAGATAAATTTGTTACCAGTGATTTAAAAACTTTATTTTCAGGTGATCTTATCACAGAAACCTGTCAATTTCTTCATAATTACTATGTGGGCTCCCATGGAGAGCTGCATTCAGCTGCAAGTGCAAATGGTTCATCCTCGTGGTGGTAAAATAAGAAGTCACCATAGTTGCCAGCTCATTCATTCAGATTTCCTGGGTGCAGGAGGGATATTCAGGCTCTGTGTGATTAGACACAAATCCTGGAACTATGCAGAACGCTGCCAGCTGAAATTGAAATAAGCCTCTGTCACAGCTGCTCCCACACTCCAAACTGCTCCAAACTCCGCATCCTACAGTGGAGCTGCAATTCTCTTTGAACTATAGATCAGGAAGCATTTTTAAAATCATTTAAACCAGTTAAATCAGCGGTTTATTTGAAACACTTCATTTTAAGACAAATCTCCCTTAATTTTCATATGGTTTTCCATAGCCCACAAAAAAACCAACACTGCAATTCAACAAATTTGCAGGTGCTGTCACTTAGGTGCGCAGCATCAGAAGGTCAGCTGTGGGAGCACTGGGGTTTAACGTTAGAACTGAGACTGGCCCCAGGGTCCGTGTCGACAAACTGGGATGTTTTGTCACTCCGATGCATATAGTGAACTGTCTTCTAATAACTTGCCACCAGAGGCCATTTTGTTAGAATTTCTTAAGAAAACTTCTCATGGAATTGGTCAAGAGGTGTATTTTGTAGTTGGCATAGAATGATTTTGCTGGAGTAGTGTAGGAAGGGGTTGTTAGGCACTGCTTTGTAAGGCAAGGTTTGCATCACTTTTTCAGCAAGTCTCTCCTCTTTTCTCAGGTGCTTGTTTTGGACTTACAAAAATGACTTTTAATTTACATGCCATAACGGTAATAATTACATTTATTTATTTATTTCTCCCAGGGTTTTGTTTTATATACCGTGACAGAACAAGGGGGAATGGCTTTAAACTGAAAGAGGGTAGATTTATTAGATATTAGGAAGAAGTTCTTCACTATGAGGATGGTGAGGCACTGGCACAGGTTGCCCAGGGAAGTTGTGGCTGCCCCATCCCTGGCAGTGTTCAAGGCCAGGTTGGATGGGGCTTGGAGCAAGCTGCTCTAGTGGAAGGTGTCCCTGCCCATGGCAGAGGGTTGGAACTGGGTGAGCTTTAAGGTCCTTTCCAAGCCAAACCCTTCTGTGATTTATGGTATCAGTCTGTTAGAGAGGCATACTGTCACTTCCCAGAGGTGAGGCTATAGCATTGTGCAGCTCAAGACCAGATGAGGGAGACATTGTGTTTCAGTTTCTTGGTCTACCAAGGTGACTTCCTGCTGTGCTCATTCTCCTTTCTTTCCCAACTGTAGACTGTGTGGAGGAAAACCAAAATAGGTTTTATTCAGGGAAATACTGTATTTCTGCCAGTCTTGTGATTTCTTACCAGCCACCCACTGAAGTGTTGATTAGCCAAAGCACTGCAGACAAGCTGTGGCACAGCAGCAGGGTGAAGCACTTCAGTCAGGGCTAATGGTGGTTCTAATGGCCACATGAGTTGGAGAGCCCTGCTCTGGGGTGCTTCAGGGCATCACTGAAAGGAGGGGAGTAGGGCTGGCAGTATCAGCTATCTCATGCGCTTGATAAGAGCTTGCTTGTGTCAAGATCTAATGTGTATTCCCTTGAAATAATGAAAGTTTAAAATATGTACACAATGGTCTTCATTCCTAATGTTCTCTTAAAGCTCTTGGAAGTCACAATTACTCTGCTACCACACTTGTGCTCAGTCTAGGACAGAAAAATAATTGTACCTTTAAGTGCCAAAACAAATTGCTGTTCTCCTATAATTGTTCTTGTAAAACCCTTACATCATTAGAGCTGTTTCTTTTCTACGAATATACAGTACATGCATTGTTTATCCAGTTTAATTGTAAGGAAAGAAATTCATAAAAAACAAATGATGTTCTGTGCTGGTAGCAAAGAATATGAAAGTGTCCAATTAAACAGCCACTCACTATGACTTGTATAACAGCAACATCTGTTATCTTAATTAAACAAGTTTATGTATAAAGGGACCCTCATAGTGCACTTAGTTAGAGCAGGATCTGACCTAGATACTCCAGGCACGCTCACTATCCTCATGGAAATTTTCCCAGTTGGTCCCATTATCTTGACAAGTTTTGTGATACATGAGCGCAGTCTTGCACACACAAAGCCATACTGCTTAAAGCAGGAAGATTGTTGGTGGGTTTTTTTAGCTGAAAACCAATAAAAGTGCAGAAAAGCAGCATATAGCACCGCTTACCCATTGACTTCAGTCACAAAAGCATTTGGAAGTGTAAGAAGTGCCTGGCCAACTTGGACCTTGTCAAATAAAGTTCAGGAGAGAAAACTGCACTTCCAAAAAGTGCTTACAGTTCATTTTCAAACGGGCTTATGTGCTTCAGGATTTAAGTAATTTAGGACCAGATTTTTAAAAGTATTTCATTGATGCTTTCCCCACTGTAGCCTCATCAGAGATGATCTAAAAGCATAAAATCGGTTTTGAAAACCCTGGTGCCCTGGTAACTTCTGAAAAGAAGATGGGGAGTTGAGACTGGGAAGGAGCAATAGGAGTCCAGTGGGGTCTCTCAGGACCCACCTGCAAACAAAATCCAAAGCAGAGCTGCCCCAAAATTCCAGCCTCGTCAGAAGGAGATGTGGTCTGCTGCTCAAAGCCTGCGGAAAGATACAGAGCCCCTTGCTTGGGGCTGTAAAACTCCAGGCAGCTGTAGTTGAAAAGTGTTTCAGATACGTGAATACACAGCTGTGCCTGCAGGCTGATTAATATGGGCAGCGAATGTTTATTTGTTTGTGGAGAATGCTGCCTGACACAGGCACTGCCAGCTGCTTCGGAGAGGGAGCTGAAGTCCTGCCTGCGGGAACGAGAGCCTCCCTATCCCATCCCCAGTGCCCAGGCCCGCATGAACCCAGCAGGAGTCACAGGGTAGAGCCCAAAGCCGCAGCCTATCTCTTCTTCCAGGAGCTGGAGCAGTTGTAGCCAAGGAAGAGCAGAAAGCTCTCATCTGATATTTCTTGTAGTCTTCTACATTTCAAAACTGTTCAGAAAGGCTTTTCTCTGTGGACGAGGTTAGCCACGGTTTTCTCAATGGTTTCACATCCTAAGGACTTCTCATAAGGGTTCTTGATTTACAGCCCCCTCAGTTGGGTGTTATTTTTCTAACAGTGAAATTTTAATGTGTTCACTTCAATGCTATATCATTTAAGAAAGAAAGATTGTGAAATCGGGTAAGAAGAGAAAAGCTTTTCTCATATTCTTTCAGTGTGTCTTCAGTTTAAACAGTTGTGTAAGTTCCAATTTTTGTTGCGTCAAACTTCCTAATTAGTGGCTAATTACTTTAAACAGCCAGAAAGAAGATGGCAGTAGGACAAACAGCACATCTTTCCGAGTTCGGTGCCAGGGTCCAAACCATGGTAATATTTTTATACTGATTACTTGTGAGATAAATTACTAGCAGTGGCTTTTGGGCATGCAGTCTAGTGACACTTCAGCAGAAAATAAAACCTCAAAGGATGCTTCACATCATTGTTTTGCATTAATTGTGTTGACTGTCTTTTTCTTTTTCTTTTAAATAAAGCACCTATGCAATTTCTTTTAGGCAGACAGGTAACCAGACCATCAATAACTTGTCGGGTTTTCATTACATCCTGCCTAGACAAAATGAAAAATGACAGCCTGCAAATAGCTTTTTGAAGTTTGATTCAACAGTGCAGCATTCATCTTAGTTTTCAAAGACAATGGCAGAATATGGCTCTGCTTCATTGGAACATCTGAAATAACTAACTTTTATCATTTTTCTGCAGAAAAAAGAACTAAAATGAACGAGGAAACCACTTTATTCAGTGGTCAAAGGTCCTGGAAAGTAGCTGGCCTAGGCTTGATGGTCTCATATTCATGGAGTGCTTGTTTCCCAGCAGAAGCTGGTTTTAGCTCTGTGTTGTCCTAGAAGATCACAGTATGTTTTAACACAAACTTGTAATGATTGTGGGTCTCTCAACTCAACACTAAACACTTGTAGTTTAGTGTGTGCCAGTGCTAAAAACCACTGATTTGTGTGCTCTGAAACTGGTGAAAACAAGTCAGTGTTGCCATAGTTCTCTTCAGGTCACTTAACTTTTCCTTGCTCATGGATAGTTACATGGACCTCTTTTCTTCATGTGTATCTGCCAAAGATAATCAATCCTGTTGCTTTTGTAGTTTGAGATACCTGTCGTATGCTTGTGCACATAACCCCATATATGGTCTCTCCACAAAGCTTAGCTGTGCATCTGTTTCACTTTAGCACCTTCCTGACGTGACTGAACTTTTCTTGAGTGTTGATAGTAACTTGATGACTCCAGTTCATTCTTGTATTGCCTTTTCCTTCTATTCTTGAGCAAATGTTTCTAGGAAGAGGTTGGAGATTTATTTAGAATCCAGGGGGATTCTAAAGGGTTGGAGATTTATTTAGAATCCAGATTCAGTGCTGGTTTATTTTGTATACGTAAAGTCATTAGGCTGATCCTTAAAATTTGAATGTTCATTTATCTGCTGTTGTAGAGCTAGGAAATTATTTCATATAACCAGCCCCAAACTGTTGTCAAGCATACCTGAGATGCCGATGAATGTAATCCCAACCTATGCCAAGTTTCATCTGGTGTTTCAGAAATGAGACTCTCTCACTCCTTGGTGCACTCTCCTGTAACATCAGCAATCTGTTCCTATTTTCCCAGCAGATTATTTTCAGTGTCATGTTATTGTAGTATTCAGTGATACACATGTAGGACATCATTGCTACCTCTGCTGCTGCTGGAATGAGCTTGTGACCGCAGCTCAGCTGTGGTTTGACCAAACTCACTGTGCTGCTGTGACACAGGGTCTCTAGAGAAGTCAGTGAACTTTTGCCTTGGCACTTGTGTATTAATTTTAAAAGTAGAGCCCTGCTTGCAGAGGCAGGCAAAAGGAGAAAATGCAGCATCCAAGAGCCCCATCTCAGAGGCATCACACGTCCAGAGCACAGTAAGACATGTCCTATGTTTACACATCCTTAACAGAAACACCATCACTCACTGCATGCAGTTAAAAAGCTGCTGCTTTTCCTGCTTGAGGTGTCTCATCTTTATGATTATTAAGTTCATCCCTAGGTGCCGTGGATATGGCTACAGATTATTTCTCCCGCTCTGTAAAGACGCTCCAGGAAACAGCGAGTTCCTCTCCGCAGTGCTGTTGTGTTGGAGGCAGCAGGATCTGGCTCCCAGCAGCGAGGCAGGCTTCTCTCTGTTGTAAGCGCATGCTGCAGCCAACGCTTTCAAAAATAAATGCCTGTAATTAGTCTCCTGAATGCAATTTGAAATTGATGTGTGGTTCATACTTGTCCTCCAGTTGAACAAAATAGTAATAATGATTTTAGTAAGTCTGTACCATTTTGAAGGGGAAAAAATTTCATCAAATATATCTTCTTTTGGATATTTTCATGATTGAGAGTAAGAAGGTAGTGATTTTACACTTAGGGCTACATTTTAAGAAATGCATGTTTAAAATCCAAGGAAATAATTATACGTCTGTGGGGGGAAAAGGATTCCTAATGAACTTTTTAGACAACCTACCCAACTTAGTGATGTTTTTGATGATTATTTAAACATAATTTTTAAGTGATGTAAATGTGTCTTTGGATCTTGCAAATCTGTACTAAGGTCAATTACAAGCAGAGTGGATAACTTATACTGTGGGCATTTTTTTGTTGAAACTAGAGGAAAAGGAGCTATCTTTAAAAGACTATGCCTTTGGGCTTCTATTCAGGTGGTATCATCTGGAACAAATAAGCTGAGAATGCATTTGCTGCTTCTGCTCTAATCTCATGAATGCTTCCAGAAACGGTTTGTGTCAGCAGCTGATGCACAGAAAATCTTGCATGGATTTCTTTTTTTTTCCTCATAAGAGAACCATTTTTATGAGCTTCAATGGAGTTCCCTTTAATGTTCGTGTTCTCCAAACCTCTGAAGCATTTGTCATAAGTAGAGAGTGATGGCATGTTCTTGTTGGGGAAGGAGTTGCTGTCGAGGGTGGCTGGAGGCTGTGCTTGAAAATTTGATTCCTCAGATTTCCACAGACCCTCGTTGTAGACTGGGAGAAGTCTGCTGGTCTCTGTATACAATTCACCTCACTTCTGAGTGTGAGAGAATGCTTTGTGGGGAGCAGCATGTCTCTGGGTGGGTAATTGGGCACAAAGAGATGTTTTAGCTTTTCATGGGGTGGATTGCAAGTGTGCTTTGCCCCTACACTGCCACCAGCAAGAGCCGCTCCAGAGGAGAAGTCCTGAGGCTGTGGGTGTGGAGCATCTCCATCCTCATGATTTATGGCAAACTTAGTCTATAAAAATAAACTGCAAAATTGAAAAGCTGTGTCAAAAGGGCAGTTTACCATGGGGGATGGCCTTCATTTCCCACCAAAATCAAAGGAAAATTGGCTCTTTGCACCACTGGATCCTTCTATACTTGAGAAATCTTCCCATGTAGTTCAAATTATCATTGCCTCATGTCTCAGGGATGAAAGCTTTCCTTTGCTTTACTCAAATCTGCTTCCTCAAATATTTATTTTCATGACATGGTCTTTCTCACTGTACTTACTTTAATTTTGCTTGTAGTGAAAAAACAGCAGTATGGGAGAGAAGGCAAAAGATTGCTATTCTTTGAAATTCACCACAGCCTACACATTTCCTTCAGGGTCCCTAGCAGTGTCTGTATTTGGTTTTCATTTGTTTCTTCCCATTATCAGCATCCCTTAAGAAAGATATTTTGTGGAAAACTGTTCTTCTTAGATAACCTAGGGATATTTTTATACTTGAATTATGACCGTAGGCATCTTTAAACAATTTACATGAAATCTCTAAGAGTGGTAAATGCTCCCTTCTTTCCCTCCCACTGCCTAAATCCCTGGGGATGAGGTTTTGTCACTTCCAGACTTGTCTTAAAACTTTATAGACAAAAAGAGAGGAGGATGACAAAATACAGCTTTTGTGTTTGTAGATATTAATGCAGGCTAGGTGCAGTATTATTTATTTGGACTGCTCCATCACTGCAGATAAACACTGTTGAAAAAGAAAATTATGGGAGAACTTAAAATGCCAGACCCATGACTAGTTAAAGGTGATACTGAATTCAGTGGTGCTGTGTTGTTTGATATTGCCAAAGGAGCCCCTGCTATTTTCTAAAAAAAATATTTATCTGAGCAAAATATGTTCTTTTTTTTTTTCCCACTCTCGTTAGAAAAATATTTACAGGGGTTTATGAAACAATTGCAATATATACTGTCCTCACCTTTAGTTCTTCATGCTTAGCTAGCCTTTAAATGAAAAGTCCCAGATGAAAACATGTTTACACACAACAGTTCACATCTCTGGAAGAAGTGTTCTTAGCATTTTCTCAGAGATCAATACTGAGAAGTAAGAAAAAAAAGTGGAGTACTCTATTTTTCCGTGCAGCAAGGTAAGAGCTGCTATTACCTGGGGAGACCTTCCAGAAGATTGATTTTAATTCTTTTTTGCTTTTTTTATTATTTTTTTTTTTTGCCTCTTTTTAATTTTTTTTTCTTTTTACTTTCCCAGTGCTCAGAAAATGTCAAATGAACCCAAATTCTGTACACCACAAATGCCAAGACAATTCACAGTTGCCGTAATTTACTACTAAACCTCCTGGTGTCCTCTGCGACCGCATTGTACTAGTAAAAATGGTGCAAAAGTGATGTTCCTCAGTGCCTTCTCCAGCCAGTGTTTTTCCTTGGACAATATCTATGTATTTTGCAGATTGAGGAGCACTCCCACAACAGATAGCCCAGCAGCCCCAGCGTAGCTGTGCAACCCACAACCTCAGGAGTTCAAACACTTCATCCTCAGGTGCTTTAGCTCCATTAGAAACATATCTGCAGCAAAGCTTGTGGGAAATATTCTACTGAACTCAGTACAACAGAGTTTTACCTTGGTTTATTTTGAGCAAATATAGTTCTTACCTGAAAATTAATTATAGGGAATTTGCTGTTAAGAGACCTGCCAGTTGTCATGGATAAGGAAGGCCTTATCTAACGCCTGCTTTCACCAGGAGAAAGACATGCACTAAATTAAATGGGCTTTGACTGAGGCTGTAAATTAGCTGAGGCTTTCCTGTGAACCATGAAAAGACAAGTAGTTATAGACAAATAACTGCCAAAGCAGCGTAGGTGGTTGTCTAAATCAAACCTAACAGGACCTGGACAAGAAGTTGCTAATGCAGAGAAGACTGCCTGTGCAGTATGGCTGTCCACGTCAGCTGCGAATTTAGATGGACAATCAAGTGGAAACCACTGTAATGCTGATCCAGCAGACAGTATTGTCCTGCATTTCACCCAGACTTATCCTAACAGCTGTTACGACACAGATGCAACTTGTCCTATCCTTGCTTACATTGCAGTCCTGACCACAGCCCTTCGGATGTGTTGATGCCTCACACTGCTGGCAGTGTGGGCACTGTGCCTTTCTCACCCATTTTCAGAAACATTTGGAGTTAAGAGGATGTGGGCAAAGCCAAGGCCTAGAAAGCCCTGTCCTCTTAAGGGTGAATGCTTAGCATTTTGTCTGGTATCAGTGTGCTGTGGGAAGTCTCAGATGGCGTGACAGGATGCTGGGTGGGAGTTAGGATCAGGACTCTCTCCTTGCTCTTTCCTCCCTGCACACTAGGGACCACCAGGGGTGTTGAGTGAAGCCTCATGAAGTTGGCTTTGACCTCGGCATATATTTCAGTGAGGATTAATGTTATGAAGCAGGGAAAGCTCTGACCTTACTGTTATTTATTAACACAACATTGTAGTCACACACAAAGGCTGCATCCCAGGGCCAGAGAAATTATTAGCTGTGGACCATACTCCAGACTAGCCCATTCTTTAAGTGAGAAGCAGGTACTGATGAGCAGTGTCCCTGATTTCAGGGAGGGCTGTGCTCTGAGCAGCAAGTCCTTCCTTTCAGCCAAACCTGTGAGTATTTCTAAATTTCACTGTATTTTCCTGAAATAACCTAATGACCAATGCTGCATTTATGAGGTCATTTTAATAATCCCAGTCTCTGGCTCATTGCATCAGAAGCATTATTAAAAAGGTAATAAACTGCTATAAGGACCTGCGATAAAATAATTTGATAAATAATGCAATTGCCTGGAATCTTTTACATTTGCTGTAGGGTCGTAGTGTGAAACAAAGTTGCTGTGAGGCTAAAAATTGCTCTAGATATTCCTGCCTATGAACTATGGGAAAAGGCTGAGCAAATCCACTGCTGAGGTTGTAGTCAGGTCTGTCTGGTACTCCTTCCTCTGCTTCCAATCCTCCTCAGCCCAAGCAAGGCACCAGAGGATGGACAATAGGCCATTCATCATCTTGGCTGAAATACAGTTTTTCGCAGGTACATTTAACCTAAATCCTCTCTTAGAAGACGGATTATCTCTTAGAAGAACTCTGGCACCACAGTCTCTTTTCAATAGCCATGTCAACCACTGCCACAAAGGCTGTACATGAAGGGATCAATGGTAGTTTTATCTCAAATTACACTCAGTATGTGTTTTTTCCAACTGACATTCATTTAAATGCTTTCTGTAAGGCATCTTTTCTCCCTGTAATAGAAAAAGTATTGGACATCCTAAGCATTGTTTCCTGTGGAAAAAAATATATATATTCACTTGGCTAAGCATGAAATATTTGGGATGCATGTGTTTAAT
>WYDI02026025.1:37131-47234 GCA_009867235.2 Psittacus erithacus
AAGCATTGTTTCCTGTGGAAAAAAATATATATATTCACTTGGCTAAGCATGAAATATTTGGGATGCATGTGTTTAATCAGCAGTGAAAACAAGTGTAGCTGTGCTTGTATTTCATAAATTAAAATGCTAAAATTATCAGATAAGAAACAACATACCTTTTTTAATTGCAGCAGTACTAATAAAACCATTTGAGTGGAATAGAAGTTACTTTATAATTATGATTACTTTTCTCCAAAAAAACATTGGAGCTCTAACTGCAGCCCCATAGTTGTGCTGCCTCCTGTGCGCTGCATCCCTTGGGAAGATAACCACTACCATCGCACACGCAACCTGCCATATGCACTGCATTTGTAGTCCGTTCATATCCCACATGCTTCCATCTGCTGAACAGAAAAATAGAGGGCAAGCTGTGAAGAAGATATTGAGGGATACCTGCAGAATTGTCTGTCTGGTGTAGGTCTTCTGTTGGTAACATGTATGCTTTGTGAGTTAGAAAATAATTCACAAAGAAAAGGTTAGCGCATGGACCTGCTGCTCATCCCTGCAAAGGTTTTCTCCAGGCAACTGCAAGGTGCAGGTGAGATTGAACAACCCGTGGCTCTGTGGTGCTGAGGTGTTTGGCTCCCAGACCCACATAGATTTTCTTTTAACGAAACAACAGTGCAAGATGTTACAGTAGGTACTGTAAGTCTGGGATTTTTAAGTAAACATTCTTTCAAAACTTGAGGTCAAACCTGAGCAAGAGGTCGTAGGCATGTTTTTAGATACAGTCAGGCACCCACAGGTCAGATTTCCTTGGAGATGGGCTGGAGGTTATTACTGATACTCTGGTTTATGATATGCTGTGGGAGTTTGGCAGTTTTCAGTCATTGTTTATATTCCAAATAAGGGCTTGATCTTGTTTTCACAAAGTCAGCGGCAAAATTCTAACTGTTCTCATCAGGACAAGTTCTATCTCTAAATTCATATGTTACTGACTGAGAAATATTTATCTGTTCCTGGGAATCCCCCACAGCAGTGCAGAATGCTGTGGTGAGCTGCATTAATCAGATGTGCTTAATTTGGGGTTGCAGGTAACGCAACCTGCTCATGGGAGACTTAACAGATACAGCAGATGTATCATGAGCCAAAAAATAAGTGCTAATAGATCAGACCAAAATGGCTATGCACTGCTGGTTTTCCTCATACTACTCCAGTTCTGCCTGACCTTTTCCATCCATCTCCAGTTGCTGCTGGAGACACTGGGCAAGTTAGTGTTGCTGTATTGATCTCAGCAGAGGACTGTGCTGATGTGGCTGTGATGCTAAAGTGTGGGTCCTTTCTAGGTAGCTTGGGTATCTTTCCATAGCAGAGCTCTGTGCAACTGCAGCATACACTTAGATATATAGGTCATCCATAATGGCTTGTCTTTCTTTCATGTACTTCTCAAGGATGTTGCCAACTAAATAGACAAGTGCCTTAAGATGCTTTCACACCTGCAGAGCTGGGAAAGGGCACATGCAGGCATCAGGAATACAGCATCAACAAGAAACTGCTATGGAATCTCTGTGCCTCTCAGTTAGGAGCAGGTTTCTTTAGGGTAATGCAAAGTGCTCAGTTTGCAGCTTTTTACATTTGTTGCTGCAGTGGCAAAAAAGAAAAAATAGGCAAAGAATGCTAGGGAGGAATGTTTTCAGTGTTTTTAAAGGTCCTTTGTCCCCAGAAGAGTTTTGATCAAAACACTGACAAGGTCAGCTCTTCCTGGGGTAGAACCCAAAGCTTCAGTTTAGGAAACAAGCAATCCTTTTATCTCCTAATTTCAGATGTGTCTCTGCTCTCCATGGATCTGAAATCTCCAGTTGACACACAGACCAACTTAAAATTGCTATGTTTAAAACAGATGACCTTTCTTTACATAAAGATGCTAAAATATCTTGTATCATCTTTTTATTTTTCAAATGGGTATTTTTATCTTCTTTGATTTTTCTCTGGTATTTGCAGTGACCATGAGCCAGGTTAGCACTAGAGCAGTTGCACTGACCTGTGCAAGAGGAATTTTAGATTTTTAGCTGTTGTTACCACTGTTGTGGTTAGTGGTGTCAGGGAACCCAGAATGTTCGATAGCAGGTCAGTAGCTCATTTTTTGAGTTTATATTGGTTTAGAGAGGTGCATCCTCACTCAGCAACCATTATGTTCTGAATACATGTGTTTATCAGAGACATGATTTGTTTTTACATCTTCCTAGGCATCTCATTAGAAAACATTTGGCGGTGGAGAGGTATGTCAGAAGAGGAAAAAAGCATACCGAGCAGTACTTCATTTAATTTGAACTCCGTGTCTTGAAACAACTTTTCCAACCAAACTGCTAGAAGTGGTTGATGAGGTGGTTGATGTTTGCTTTCAAGCCAATTAGCAGCTTGAGAACCCTAGGTGGCCTGAAGTGAGCCTCCCCTCTCGCTTAATGCTGATCTGTATGCAAAGAAAATTCGTGAATTAGCAAAGCAGTGAAAGTCCTTCCTGCTTTCTGAACTAACTGTAACAAAATTCAAAGTGTTAATTACTTGTTAATTTCTAACACATTGGATTCAAATTAGAGGACAAGACATTCAGTGTAGAAAAGCACCTTCAGCAAAAAGAGCCACATCACCCTAAGGCCCTCCTAATCAATGAGTCACAGTAAGGTTTTAATGGTTTGATTTATTTAAAAAAAATTAACTTGCATGATTGTTTTAATACAGGAGTGTGCAGGGAATTACTTCGTTACCAGATAAGAATTAAACCTGCATGGAGACTCTCTGGGAAGGGGTTTGGAGGACTTGGTGCAAGTCTCACCTGAACCCTTTGCAGGATGTTACCAGGATTAAAGCATGTCTGTGTGCTCAAATTGTAAAGCCAGCCAGCCATGGCTTTCTGCTTAGAAAGGGAAGGAAATAAAGACAGCATTAGCTCCCTGAGATGTGCCAGAGCTGATGGTGGACTAATTGTCCTCATCCAAAGGATGTCTCTAGAGTGATTCAGTTCAGATTAACTACAAGCTAATTTTACACTGGGAATAAAAATGACTTAGAAGGAAACCAATAGCATGAGAAAGAGATAGAAAAGGTATTAGAATTTGAAATTAAAGCTGGATGTATTAACAGATAAAATTGAAATGATCTATGGAAGAGATTATGCAGTAGATAGGTTCCAACCATATGGCTAAAAATAATACATAAATAAAAATAAAGTCTCAACTGTACAGAAATAGTCTAAACCATTACTTTTATCTGGATTTCTTGGGATGGCACAACTGTGCAGGGAGAGAATGCAGAGCCTGGCAGGGGCAGCGCGGGAGCCAGGTGGTCCTTCTTGAGCTGGAGCATATTGCTGAGCTTGTTCTGTCGTTTATATTGATTTGAATTTTAATGCATGCCAAGGGCACCTTCAGCTTTCAGAAAGGCACTGTTGTTTCCCAAGACTTGAAATTGATAACAGCAGTAAATAATTCTTTGGGAGCTCCTGGTGCTGCAGCTGCCCAGGTTCCTGCACTGGAGGCCGGTGTGGCAAGTCCTGTGCTCCATTGCACATTTAATGTAATATGTGCATTGATTTGTGCCAACATAGTAGTGAAGATAAGAGACAAGTAGCTATATACTACTCTCTTCCAATTACTGAGTTGGAGCAACTGCTGCAGAAGCAAATATATGATACTGGACTCCTGCAAAAATAAATTACAGTAGTGAATGTTACTGACGGCAACAATTTGGATACCTATAAGCCAGTTGAGAAACTTCTATTAATATCACTGCTACTGATGTGTGAAATACAACCTCTGTCCCCGGTCTTGGGCAGCTGGCCTGCATGTTGTTGTGCTGCTGCAGGAGTGGGTCGGGGAGAGGCTAGCCAGGATGGAGATTTATTGGCTGCTGTTGGAACATCTTGTACTGTCTTCCTCCTCCTCCTCACTTAGTACTGTTGTTGTAAAGACACTCAGACTTCCCCATTTTTCTAAGCAGGTCTATGCGCGTGGACTGAGCAGCCCATGTGTGCCCATCAACAGAGCATGGCATAACAAAAGGCACCTGCACCGGCTCCCTTCAGTGAGGTGGTATCTCCTGAGTGTCACTGGAGACCATGTTTGTTCAGCCCAGTGGCTGCAGCTGGCAGCTGGGGAGCCCTATGGCTGGCATGGGCTGATGTCCTTTGTGCTTGTGTTCATGCCTTATATCGCCCTGTACTTTATTTATCTGCCTCAGTGCTATCCCATGGCTGCAAGAAAAGGTTTGTGCTGCTTCATGCAGTCTGTTTCTTAAAGCCTTCTCGGGTGGGAAGTGCCATCTGAGCACTTCTGCAGTGGTGAAAGGATTGTTTGCTAACTTTCTTTCTTCCTCATCTCTCAGTCCAGTTGTGCAGATCCTGATTGGTATTAAGGATGCAGGAAGGCTTCTTTGCTTTCTTGCAAATTAGTTAAATTGGGAAATAATTGAGCAGGAGAATGCAGGAATTAATACAAGGTTTTTCAATGCCAGTCTGGCAGTGGCTGAAGGAGAGAAAGCAAATTGTGCTGCAAGATCTAATAGTGAGCAGAAAACCAAGTATTTTGCTGAAAGAGGTGGTAATAGCCTGGGGGAAAGGTTCTTCTGGAGTGTCCTTACATTATGCTTTTACTGGGCGCAAGTAATTCATGTTTTGGTGGGATTTACTGGGCAGGATCTGTTTCTCTGTCTTCAGGGACTTGGAACAGAGCAGAAAATGGCACAGGAGACAAAGCAAATCATGAGCACAAGGAAAACCTGAAACACAGCCCTTGTGCAAGAGGAAGGACCGGGGATTAAAGTGCCATCCTCACCTGCCTCCCACCCTCTGAGACATATGTACTGCTGAAGATAACAGCGCTGTTTTCACTGGGAGTGCATATGCAAGGACAGGATGGGAATGAAATAGAGTAATTTTGTTTTAACCTGCAAGTGCAACTGCAGATAAGCCCCACGGGCTGTTACGCTGCAGGCAGAGAGCTGGGGAGCAAGGAAGGGAAGCTTGGCAGCATAGTACCCTTGCTGAAAAGCCAAAGCAGCAATGAAACACCTGCTTCATTGCATCTGTTCAGCAGAAGCTTTTACATTGTTAAGCAGCGAGCATGGAGAATTTGAGATGTAGCCTTTGTGCCACATGTTGCAAGGATTATCATGGTGAGTGCTGAATATCAAAGTACAGACACATGTAAAACCTACACAAGCTGCTGGTGTGTAAATTGAAGTTGCCCTTAAGTAAAGACGCAGAAAACTCATGTAAATGATGCATTCAGTATTTATGAATCGTGTCCTGAGAGATTTCTGCCAGCTAAACTCCCTCTGTAATAATGGGCAATGGACTGTCTGTTGTTCAAACCATCAATTATTAATGAAGACTCAAAATAGTTTTATGTTGATTTAAAAACATTAAACTTTTGTGTCTGCTGTCTTTCCAGAATCACTGTTTTGGATGACGGGAGCCTCCGGATTGTCAACGTTACCAAATCTGATGCAGGAAGTTACACCTGCGTGGCAACAAACCACTTTGGGACAGCAAGCAGCACGGGCAGCTTGGTTGTGAAAGGTAATTGTGAGTTTTATTGCTTATGTCTGATACTTCATCTTGGCGCCTAAGAACATCCCAAGCAGCCCTATGAATGCTGTACCTTTCCCCTTTGATGCTAGCGTGAGTGAAGCACAGGGGCATTAAAATGTCTTTTGCATCTCAGAAGCCTGCTGAGCCTCATGGGTTATAGACAACTTTACGAGCAAGGAGGTATCTGTGGTTGGACTGACTGATGGTGTTTACAGCAAGTTAATGTGTTTGCTTTCACTTGTAGTTTAAAACTATACTGCAAATGACATGAGAATTGTAACACAAAGCCAGGCTCCTGGTCCATATTATTGTATGACTTGTTTCTAGTAATGTCCAGTAATCATGCTTGAGAAATGCTTTCTGTCACTACAGCTAGCTGTGTCCTGAGATTCAGTTTTGCAAAGGACTTGCATAAGCCATGGCGTACCTGTGGGGAAACTGCCCTCAGCATGCTGAGATTAAGTGGTGCCCTTTAGAAACGTGTCTTATCTAGTTCAACTTCATTTCTTATTATTCCTAAACTTTTACCATCTTTTTAAAAACCCTCTAAACTCTTTTATACATTTTGTCTTGTTGCAGAAAGATGCAAGAGTTTCACCCTTGCAGTGCAATGTTGTGATTTTCAAAGAGACCTGCAAACTCTGATTTATTTTCATTATTTCCTATCCAGGGCTTAAGTTCTGCATTTCAGGAATTCCAAGTCTTTATTCATGTGTATTCAGAATTTTTATGTCAAATTTTTTTTAGAAAAGTAAAAGCTGCAACATTTGACAATGATTTTTGAAGTAATAACATGAGAAACAATGGGAGATGCCGACAAATGTCTCTTAATTTTTGGCCTGCTTATGAGTATTCCAATGTCTGATGAATTTTTATAGGCAATGAACATATGGATTATTACACTTATAATCACTCTCCATCTCTTTCTTATTTGGGGAAAAAACTATATTGGATAACAAATCAGGCAAGATTGATTACAAAGCAATAAATTAATCACAGAGCTCTAATACTGTCAGTTTTAATTCTCCCTTATATTGGCATTGATGGATAGTATTCAATTAGAGGCTCTCCCCATCAGTTATTTCTACGGTATATAGGGAATACTTTAAAATGTTTCAATGCAAGTTTGAGCCCTTGTTTTTTATAGTCAGAACCCATTTCAGCAAATAATGTCATGATCAGGCAACTAGATCAGCCATAGATCACTGTATGAGCTGATTCTGACATTTCTTAATCCAGGTTGCCCTAAGGAGGCACCCACAGCAAATAACTAGGAAAGCACTGCTCAGGGAACATGAATGTAAGGAAGACCTTGTCTGTTATTGAAACCCAGCCCAAACATCCTTCCCTGGGCTCCATGGGGAGCGCAGTGGGGCGGCACATGCTCATGGTAGGAGGCGCTGGCTTTTCCTCTCCCAGCTGAGCACAGCTGAGGTCATCCTGGTTTTCCGAGTGCTGCAAGGGTTGAATCAAGGTTGGCAGTTCAGGGGCCACTTGTACCACTGTAAAAAAGCCAATCATTGACTGGCTTTTACAATCAATAACCATCTGTTATTGAAGAGTCCTGCTTGTGTAGTTCATGGCTTATCCTTTCTTCCTCCCAGCACTCAAGGAATAGACTGTAACTCCCAAGCACAGTAGTCAGCAGCTATTGTACCTGATCTTTGGGTTCACATGGTTTACAAATCACTTTTCTTTGTGGTAAGGTTATAAAGGATTAGCAAGTGCTTTTTTCTCCCTCAGTGCTCCGTTTTAACTCGATTCCATTATCATTAATGGGAGCGACACATGTGCATGAAGCAGAGAATAAACTCTTCAGCCCAAGATGTGGATATTAACAGCAAACTGAGAAATGCAATTTCAAAGTCTATCCCATAAAAAGTATAAAAGAGCAGAAACTATTCTGAACTCCAAATGAACTGTGTAAAATACTGTATTACATACCGAAATGCTTGAGTTTCTCTGCCCTAAGTAAAACACCAGCAAGTTTTGATGGAAATATGACTGAATACCTTATTTCAACTCAGCTTTGTGGTGTACAAAATGACAAATTTATCAGCTGATGAGGTTTTTGACCTTAAGATATGCTTATATTTTTTTCTAATTCATCTTGTGTCATTGAGTAAAAAACTGTGAAGGTCAAAAGGCATTTTTGCTAACCTTCCTCTGTTCTTCCATTAATACTGCAGGGGGGATTTTTGTTGAGTTTTGTGGGGTGTTTTAATTTTCTTTCTCAGGGAGAGATGCTGACAGTGTAGGCAAGGATGGGAAGAGGAAGAAAATATCTGTTACACCAGAACCAAGGAGCTTAAAATAAATATCTGGCAAACAGCCAGCAAGGGATGAATAAATATTCATATTATGCATGAGTAGACAGCTTAAAAAATATGAAATTCTGATGGGTGCCCATAGGGCTGTGTATTAACATGCTGTTGTCAGAGCTGGTGAACCTCGGTGGTTTTCCAAACCAGTGAGATTGTGGTTTGAGTTTGTTCTGTTGGCTGGTGCTAAATGAGAACTGCTCCAGCCCCCAAGACCTGAAATCTTGCAGACTTGCATGCACAGTTTGACCTTTAAATTAAAAAGCAGGATTGAATTTGTAAGGATAGAGAGGAATCCCGCAGCCAGGGTTCAGAGCTCTTTAAAGTATGACACGTGTTTACATGTATATAAATACTAATTTTCCATCTTTATTTTTCCATTTTTTTCTGTACTTGAGGCTAAGTTTTCAGTTCTTCCAACACAGAAACACTATAGATTTTCTCAGTACCAGGGATTTAAATGGCAAATAGTGTAAACAGGCATAGAGTGTACAATACTGGTTTATTTGTATTTAATGCAGTGGTATAAATTGGCTAATATAGCTGCAGCTCTGAAATAAGAAACGAATTTCAAGACATTGCAATAAAAGCTCAGATTGTAGGAAGTGCAAGGAAAGGCTCCTGATGCTAACGACCCAGGCTGTGCACTAAGATCCAAAAGAAGCTTCTCTTGCAGTATTAGGTATGAAAGAAGCAGCACAAACAAGCTGATGACAGGAATGCAGATGACAATAGTGTGTCACAACCATTTCTTTCACACAGAGAGAAAAGCCTTGTCAAGCAGCTTGTTCCCCAGCAGACACACTAAGTGTCTTGATGAGCCTGTGGCCAGATCGGCTTTTGTAATGTTGGAGATGAATAGATTGTGGTACCCACCTTAGACGCATGAGGCTGCTTCTTAAACATCTGCTTTCCTTTTGGCTGTGTCCTGAGCTATAAATCTATAAATATTTATTTTTATATACGTGTATCCCTACAGAGTGATCTGGACAGGCTGGATCAGTGGGCTGTGATGAATTGTATGAGGTTCAAAAAGACACATATTTTATAGAATTTCTATATACATCTATCTATAAATCTAATCATTCAGCTTGAGTCTGTAGCTTTGTGGTGTGGTCCTTTGTAATTTCAGGCAGTAGTGATGTGTTGTGCTTCAGCAGATGAGCAGTTACAGATGTGAGCGGGGCTGCTGCTGCTTCCATACTTGGAGCTGTGTGGTACAGAACTGTCTGCAGAGGAAAAGTGGCAGGGATGTCCTTCAGCAGAGATGTTCTCAGGTTTTAAAGCACTCCAACCAGACAAAAGCATCTTTTCATGCTATTTATTATCCTGTTGCTTTTGACTGCAGACCAGGATGATCTAGTCCCCTTACCTCTGTGGTTTAATGGACAGAAGGAGGATGTGAATGCTTGGTACAGTTTAGACAGTTCTGTTCTTGTCAGGAAATACACCAATTCCGGTCACATTGTTGGATCTCTGACAAGGGCAAGTTCCAATGACTTTATTCACCTATTTGGTTATGATGCACCTTTACCATTTTCCTACTGCTACTTACTCGTCTCGTTTGGACTGTCACAGGAAGGCTCAAGGCAGTAAATGCAAGAGAACTTTTGTTAGCTGGTATCTGTATCATTTCAGCAGAAAAAAAATACAAAGATAATGTCAGTAGGTTATTTTTTCCTCACGCTTGAATAGACTGTTAGTCTTGATTTTGTCCAGCACAGTGTTCCAAATTATTTTCTATAAAATCACATATTTTCCATTCCAAGCCTATTCCTTTATATGAATCTTGAATTGGGGTATTGTGCTTAAAATTTAAATGAGTGATTAGATACTGTTACATCTGGACTATTACTTTTTAACTTTTCAAAGTCTTCAAATGTTACTGCCTTTAGACCTGCAATTCTTACTGTCTTATTCTAGTCCTTTAAAAGAAGCAGATTTGGCAGGTTAATAAATGGTTAGAACAGTGGTGCCATAATCAGGGATTTGGGTATTTAGAGCATGGGACTCGATTTGAGAGGCCAGGTCTACTGGAGGCTGATGAAGCTGGTCTGACAACAAAGGGGAAGAGCTGTTTTGGTAGCAGGCTTGCCAGGCTGGTCAAGAAAGCTTTAAGCTAAATGTGTTGGGGGAGGTGGGCATCATTCCATCCCAACACACCCAGTCAGTTGCCAGCACCTATAATAAATGCTTGGAGCAATGTAGAGATATTC
>WYDI02026026.1:0-32402 GCA_009867235.2 Psittacus erithacus
GGATGGCATTCCTTCCCTCCAGCATATCAACTGAACCACACAGCTTGGTGTCATTGGCAAACTTGCTGAGGGCGCACAAAATAATGATGTGTTGTCTGGCTGTTTGTCATTGCACACCCTTCCACTGCAGCTCCGCCTTTAAGACAGATTTCTAACCCACCACTTGTTCCAGTTTTATTCTGTCTGTCACACCAATTAGCAATTTTAAGGCAGGATGGGTTAATACGAAGTTAAGTACCACAGGTCATTTAGAGGCTGCTTCTGGCAGGGCAACAGAAGAATTTCAATGTGAACTACTAGACCATCAGTGCTTTGTCTTTTTTCTGTAACCCATGACAGGACAGACACTGAAATTTGAAATTACTAAATTCAGCTGCTGCCAGTTAACACTTATTTTGAATAAAATAGAAGATACTTGTACCATGGATAACTTTCTTGTTTATTTCTTTCATTAAGATGCAGCTGCTCAGAGGTGAAGGGACTAAATTATAAAGCTTTCAAACTATAGCATTGGTGATTATAGAAAAATCTTCTCATCTAGTCCAGTTGCCAAAGCTGAGCAACATAAGCATTCAGTGTTTTCCTTCTGCTCTATGTTCATGTTCTTGTTTTTAAAAAATGTATTTTTGAAGGTTTTTGCCTGCTTGTCCACACTGCCCAAAGACACTCACTTTAATGAAGGAAAATAATAGGGCAGACCATAAAATAAAGGGTGGGAAAATGACTAAAATAAAGCTGGGAAGAAAAGGGAGAGGCATTTCTTCCCTCCCCTCACCTCTTCCAGTTATCTTGGGTACCATTTATAAGCTGCCTACCTAAAACATTTTAGGTACAGCCACTGTTTTTATAAATCAATTACTCTGAAATCTTTGAGTGAAAATATAAACTCGCAGAAGGTCTCACACAGTGCTTACTCTGTGAACACCATGAATCTGATCCCATGATACCATACTACAGGAAAACTTTTGTTACTGCAACTTTCCACAGAGTTGATCCTGAGATGCCTGGGTCCAGCATCACTCATGTGGTGTCTCTGAGCTGGCATCAGCCAAGTGAAGAGAAGTTTGTGGATCCTGCCTGTTGCTAAAAAATAGGTAAGAAGAGGGAGTGGAGCAGTACGAAGGAACTCTCCAGCAATACAAGGACTGTAAAAAGGAACTGGCAGGGCAGAAAATGCAGAAAACACCCGTAATTGAGAATAGTCCCCAGATAATTCAAAATAACTTCTTCACACATGTCAGTCAGCCACAGGAGCTCTTCATAAAGCACACGATAAACCCAGGATCTGGGTCCTTTTCACCATACCCTTCTTGGGAGAAAACACAGTACTGAAAGTTACCTGCTTCTATCCCATCCACCTATCCCATCCATGTATGTGTGACTGAGACTACATTACAATACATTCTCACCATGCTGAAGGCATCTACTCTTACTTCTGTTTCCATTTTGACTGCTTGAGTTCAGACAACTATATGAACAAGACCTTTTATTTACTTCAGGGCTCAGCATTACTGAACCAGTAAAACACAGACAATCAGTGGCCATCCAAGGGTCTCATTAGGGAATCTGTGCGGTGTACTTGTTACCACGGAAACAAGGGAGGGCTGGCACACTGTAATTTCTGTCTTGCAAGAGAACTCACCAACCCCGCCAGTAAATAAAGTTCATAAATCAACAAAACAGAATAAGGTCAAGTAACTGAAGATGAAGCAGTCGTGCTGCATGGGTCACGTTCACTATTAATAAGTACTAAGGTACAAGTCTTTCAAGTTCCTTCGAGCTATTATGCAGATCCATCGCGGAAACATTTGGCTCAAGTTAACACTCCTTTTGGAGTATTTTTCACAGAGAAGGAACCAGAAAAGCCAATAAACCTCCCTCTCACCCCGTTTTACTTCACAGAAAGGTGTGCAGCAATAAACTTTGAAAGCAGAGCCTTACGTTGAGCTAGTTACACCTGAATTACCAGATGCATAACAATCCTTGAGAGGACTAATTGCCACATACATTTCTGCGAAGTGCCTTACAAACAGTAATTAATTTTCACACCACCTCTGCGGGCTGTGCCTGCATGGGTTATCACCCCCAGAGTGCAGATGTGGAAAAACAGTGGCACCAAGGAAATGAGAGCCAAGGGTGGGATTACAGCTCTGCCCACACCTAAAACCTTCAGACCTCTTTTGTCTGCATTTTATAATGAACAAGGGAGGGAGGCAGAGAGGCACCAGGTTGAGAGACCGAAAAGACCAAAACATGCTGAAACTAAGAGAGTCCTCTGTGGTGCTGGAGTGTGTGGACACCCAACAGCCCAGCCAAACTAGCACCGAGGTGAGGACCGGTGGCCACTTAACAAAGGTACAGTGGTGAGTGACAGGTGTGAACTGGTTGTGAAGCAAATTGCCGTGGCTTTGGGAACTCAGGGGCTATAAACCCGTTATCAGTGCATGAACAAAACAGAATTTCACTGTGCTTTTGAAACATCCAGTAAGTTCTGTTACAGGAAACATTCTGGTGTAGTACAGAGTTTACCAGTGCATCAGTACAGGAGCAACGCCAATATGGATTTGCTTGAAAACCAAAACAATCCAAAACACCAGCTTACTAACAATGGCTGGAGTAAAAACTAAGCTGTTCCAACTCTTGTGCAAGTTTTAGGTTACCTCCTGGAAACTTACTATTTTAGTGGTGTACAAAGAAGAGCTGTGTTACAGTCTTGAGACAAGTTACTGGCAATAGCAGAACGAGTAACTCCACTGCGTATTTCTCTCACAATAAACTTTTCACTGCATGTAAGACCATCTATTATCCCCTGAACACTATCTGTTAATACTTAGTTCACACAGTACCTCTTTGGCAATTCTTATCTCTTTATTACTCATCTGGGAGCAAGTTTTTTAAACTATCGGGTTGGTTTGTTGGCTTACCTATAAACTGACAAATCCTATAAAGGATTTCAAAGGGCTGATAAACTTGAGCACAAGATTGAAAAACAGCTTTTTGCTGAAAGGCACTGGTGGAGGGGGAAGAGGGGCTGTGGGTATCACTTAACCAGGTCGCGTGCCGGGCTCAGCACATGGCAGCAGGTGAGTGCATAAACCGTGTGACTTCCGACTTTGACTGTTGTGTAGCTTTAGAAGTGGGCAAAAATAGGTTTAGCCAAGCCTGAAATGACATTTGTAAAATCAGCCGGAGACGACTGGCAGATCTGACCCCCAAGGCGATTTCAGTTGGCTCCCAGTAATGCCAGTCAGACGGAAGGAGCCTGAACACACACACATGTGCTGTGGGGCAGACGTGCAGCCCCAGCGTGGTGCTGGCTGGGGTTATTAGGTTAATTGCAGTACCACATGAGTACAGCCCTGTCGGTCTGAGCTCTGAATTATACAGAGGGGAATAGAAGCAGCCGCAGGGGGAAACAGGAACTGGTCACTCCTGAACTGAAAAGACCTTTTGGGGCTACTCTGCTCGAAGAACAAAAAAAGTTAACAAAAACAAGCCTCGTCCCTGGCCTGAAAAGTTGACATCCAGAATGTAGTGAAGGGATATAATAATTTCATTTATGCAAATTCTCACTGCTGCTAACAAGCACTCTAAGAGCTTGGTCCCTCTTCTTTTCAAATCAACAGAAAAAAGGAAAACCATTACTGTCCCCAGCAGTTCACAGTCAAGCTTTTAGCATCCATCACAGTTTTAGCTTTGCAGCACTGCTTGTAGAGGTTGTATTTCTGAGAAGAATGCGCGGGGAATGGCGGAGAAGGCAGACAAAAAGCAAACTTCACAGTTTAACAACTGAGGTGTTGAAAGCCAGACATGTCTGAGGATGTCATTTTTACCCGGTGTATTGTTTTGTTTCTATGACAGATCTTCTTTCAGTCGAGTGGAAACATCCTTACTCTTCATCTAGTACTACTGAGTAACCAGCTGTGTTCATGGGATATTTATAACCATTAACACTGTAGATGGAAGGTGAGTTTTAACACATGTGTCACAGTTACTCCTTTGGCTGTAGAGTGGCTCTGTTTCTGACAGCCGGAATTAAATCACAGAAGGCTCAATAGCTCTCCACCGTTTTCACTCTTTGCCTTTGCACTTAACCGTTTTTTCCAACCTTGTTTCACAGTTTTCTCGCTCCCTTTATCGCACTGCCTTGTCTCGGTGACAAATCAAGTTTGAGAGGGGCTGCCTTCCCCAGTGCGCACCCTGCTGCCCGCTCAGGCTGGGGCCCAGGAGGACACCCCGCGCTCCGGCATCCCCCGGTGGGGCACAGACCACAGCGCCACGCACGGCCCTTCTGTCCCCCGCCAGACCCACACCGCAGCCCCCAGGCTGCCCCCTCCCACCTCTATTTCAGCCGTGGGAAGTGGGGCAGGAAGAGTCGCTCTTCTTACTACAAGAGGATGCAACGCGAGGTGGGGGGGTCACCCGGCTCCCTATGTTGTGCCAAACGCCGACCCCACTCCCTCCCCACCTCCCCTTGCACCGGCACCTCCCGTGCAGCACGGCGGGGCACAGCTAGCCCGCGGAAGGACCGGGGGGACTGTGTGTCTGCCCGGGGACGCTTTCCGGAGAGCCCTCCGCCGCGCACAAAGAGAGGGATACCAGGAATACGGGAATATCGCCCCCCCCCCCCGGCGGGCAGCGCTGGATGCGCACACACACACACGCACACGCACACACACGCACAATCACGGTGCGGCCGGGCGGGTCACGTACCTGCAGGTGCCTGTCGGTGGCTGTGCGATATCGCCTGTATCGCATGGGGGGATTACTGTGATATTACAGCTCGGGGGACTTGGGGGGGGGTGCTGCTCGGGTCCCCCCGCCCTCTCCTTCCTCCTCCTCCTCCTCCTCCTCCTCCTCCTCTCCCCGTGCGTGTGTGCCCTGCGCTGCGCTGCGTGGTGGTACTCCGCGCCGGAGGAGGCAGCGGCGGGCCCCGGCTCCTGTCAGCTGCCGGAAACCGGCGCCCGGTCACACACACCGCAGGAAGTGTGCAGCGGAGGCACCGCGTACCGGGCCCGCACCGGCCCCGCTCGCCTGGGGCGGGTACCGCGGCGCACCGGGCACGGCGAGCCTGGCGCGGCCCGCGGCAGCCAACCGCGTACGGGAGGCAAGGGAGATATGCGGTCGCCGCGCACTTCTACGGGCAAACGGGGTTGCCTCATCCGCGTTGCCGTGTGTGGGAGCCTTTGCCGGTACAAACGAGGAGGGAAGCGCGGGCACCGAAAACCGGGCTCACTAGCGCTAAGGAACACGTTTTCAGCTGGCACAGAATGATGCCATTCTGGTTATCCCAATGAAGGTCTGTTGGCTGACGCCCGCCGAGTTGTTCAAGTACCTGTGTCCGAGCGACTGCTACTCAGTAGCATTGCCCAGGCATACAGAAATCACTGTTACTTCACCCTTTTACATGAGATCATAAGTGCAGCACCACGATTTTATCAGTTTTGTGTGGAGTATTTACCCCACATGCATATGTGTGCACCGCTCCTACCCTAGCCTGCCGAGCAAATAAACATTGCAATTTATCTGTTGTGAAAACTGTAACTTTTTTGATTTGTCTGGAACCACAGCTCTCAACAGCAGCATTACTCACATGAGGATTTTTTGTGCAATTAATCATGGGAGGGCTCACCATGAGCTTGCAGCATTTTCTCTGGGTGTTGCTTCTCCCATAATAAGCAAGGCACGTGCCAAAGCAAACTCCACTCATCTCCTCTGCTGGGCTTTTTTCCCCTGCTTTGTTGCATCACTCCAGAAGGAGACAGGCCTGGCTGTTGCTGCGAGAGTATCAGGCTTCCAACCCGGCTGCTTCATGCCCCAGAGGTTTCCTTTCCTCATCTTCCTTATGCCAACATTTGCAAAACTTGAATGGGCTAACACATGCTGCCAGCTACAATGGCAACAATACTTGCACAAGAGTATAATGGAAGCAATCTGGAAATGTATCCATGCCAAAAGTAATGCTCTTTCCAGGTTTGCCTGTGGTGCAGTAGAGGAATTTGGTAGCAGTGTGGACCTTGCCTGAGAAGATCACCATCCCTGCTGCTCCTGTTATTTTCTGTAAGATGTCATTGCCATGTCACTGCAACTCAGCAGAGGTCTTTAGTACTTGAAGGGTTCACTGGTAGACTGCTAAAGATGCAGAGCCCTTAACAGAAGCAGTAATTATTCCAGGGAGTAAGGCAAGAGTCTGCCTCCATCCGTAATGATCAAACACATGACACCTTGCTCCCACATCTCGCTTACAGTGCAGGGACTTGAAGTCAGAGCACTGGACATCGAGGACAGGACCACTACCTTCCTGGACTCTGCTGTGCCCACAAACTCCTGACGGGGCTGGGATGGGCTGCTTTTTGGGAAGCAGCACCCCTTAGGCTGCCAAACACACCTCCCGGGCAGAGACTGCATAGGTCGGGTGGTTCAAGCCAGTGCTCTCTTTGCCTCCAAGGTGGGGCTGCTGGGCTCTCTTTTTAAGATCAAATAATTACATTTTCCCAAATTATGTCAATATGGAATTCCTGAATAGAAGAACTGCCTTCTGAATAAACACTCTGCATCTCTGAGGGCCATAAAACCAAGCACATTATGTGCACTCAGGCAACATAAGGGACTTGCTCTTCACTGCTGATTTTCTGTCTTGTTTGCATCCATTCTGCAGCAGCGGAGCTGGCTCTGCTGGCCATAACTTCTATGTAGACTGCTGAATTGTACATGAACCTGGTTTTTGCAATCGAATTTGCAGAGCATTTGCAAGCAGCCCGTCAAAGCCGTTACCTACCTTACTTATACGGCTTCTTTGTTCTCATTTCTCATCCCTCCTTCCTGTCTCCTGACTCCTCTGTATTTTTTATTTGCTTTTCTCATTTTCTATTATGCTCTTCTGTGGCAACAGGACAAAGTAGCCTCCAAACCTGCCCTCTTCATACCTTCTGCCCCATCTCTTTCTACTCCTTCACTTCTTCATTATTAGGAGCAGCCCCAGGTCAACACTGTGTCTGTACTCATTAGTTAAAAAGAGGGTTTGAAAATGCTTCTTAAACCTCTGGCATAGTTGCTTGGCTATCATGCCTTATCATCATCGCAGTGTTGTACACAGGGCCGTAATTGCATAGAGGCTTCTGGTTCATATCAAACACACTGCCGAAGAGCTCAGCTAGCCTGGTAATGTCACCAGCACTTCAGTACAGAACTGCAATTTTGGATGAATTGATTTTAGCTCACTGCCTGCATTAGTAACTGCACTGGAAGGGCAGTGAGCAGCTTGTGCTATGTTCCTGCAAAAGCAAGGTTTTCTCTGGGAAAGACAGCTGCTGCTGTAGGCTTGACAGGACTCTTCTGTCTTCTGCAGGGCGGGTGGACAGATAGACTGTGCACAGCCGAGGCACTAGTGAGGTAGCCACAATGAGGCGGTGTTATTCATGGTTGTCTCTTCTCCTACTCCCAACTTGGCATAAAACACACTGATGCAGAGCTCTGACTGTTGGTGTGGACAGACACCTTCCAGAGGTGTTAAGCCTTTCTCCATAGATGAGGCATACTCAGATTAGGCAGCAGGGTCCTGTCACTAGTGCAGTGGGCTAAAGAAGAAGGTGTGTCACATCCTCATCCCACAACTAACATAGACTTTCTTCTGCAACCTTGGTCAATCCAGTAGCTTCTGTTTACCATCTGTGATGTGACCATTTACCAGCCCTATAAGGCTGTGTGACAAAAGAGGAATTTGCTCACTCCATGCCTCAGTGCCAGGAATGCAGCTTGTGGTGCTCAGGGGAAGCTCATGCTCTCCCTTCCTGAACTGCTGAGCAGCCTGTCAGGTTATCTGCTGTCTCATTAGCACCATTGCCACCAGTGGGCCAAAAGCAGTGGGCAAAGGCAAAAGCATTCCAGGTCCTGCAAGAACTGAGGCTTCTGCAGAGAAAGACTGGCTGTGACAGCAGGCTGTGAAATTGGATGTACGTGTCAAACAGGAGGGAATGGAATCCCTCTCCTCCTGTTTGGAGACACCTGGCTCTCTGCTTGAAGAGAGGTCCAGCAGTCATGGTGAGTTACAGCTACATCAGAGCAGAGGTGCCACCACCTCATAGAAAACTCACAGTCACCCACTGACCACATGGCTTTGTTATGAACCTGCTCAGCTTCCCCAGCATCCCTCTAGCACCACATCGTTCAAGTAGTAACAGAGCAGAGCTTGGCTTTTCCCAGGGATGTCCTCTGCGAGAAGAGTCCAGTACCAACAACTATCAGTGGCGTGGGCCAGGGCCTCTTTCCTGTTTGTGCAGGATGGGCAGATGAGCCTGGATTCATGCTGAGAAGTTTGTTTCTGCTACCCAGCTCTGCCCTGCATTTGACTCAGGCAGCAATGAAGCAATGAATGAGTCACATCCCTGTGGTCTGTGCCCTGACCGTGCTTGCTTGCTCCTGCCCAGTTGAGCAGTGTGCCAGCACATTGGCATGTCTCCTCTGAGGCCTGCTAGTCACAGCTGGCACCAGTCAAATTCAGATCACAAACCAGTGTCTTATCACAGTAGGAATACTCTGCTGTGATTTATAAGGAATGTGTGTCCAACCAAACTAGCTCCTGCAGTACAAGAAGTTAAGCCAGAACCACTTCTGCGTCAGAAAATTTCCTTGCACAGCCAGTATCTTGCTGAAAAAGGCAGCCCCTTGAGACAGCAGTGTATGTTAAAAGAAGCATATTCCTTTTTAGACTACATTTACTGTGACCCAAGAAAAATTTGACCCCATCAGTTAGCTGGAGCACCGAGAGACTAGTATCTGGGAGGTCACAGAATGTGCCAGAAACAATGCAATGCCTGGCAGAACCTTGCAGTGTCCCACACTGCCTCCATACCACCATGAGGGGAGCCAGTTTCAGGTAGCCTTCCAGTGTGTAAGGCAGAGTGGGATCTTCACTTGCACTGCCTCTAGCTAAGCCAAAGATACATGCACAGAAAATCCAGGGAGGCAGCCTCCCACCCCAAACATCCATGTGTCATTTGGAGCTCTCCTGCAGTCTCCTTTCAGAGGACTAAACATGGGGTAGGCCCACTCAGCCTTTGCTCACAAGCTTCTCCAGATGAAAGGTTGGTGACGGACAGGCGCCTACAAGTCAGCATCAATGCTGCACAAAGGGTGGGTTCCCTCGTGGAACATGGGTGCTCTGGAAGTGCAGGGTCTGTGGGGCAGGTACAGCTCCCAGTCACATAGTTGTGAGGACTGGAAGTTGAGGACAGCAAGGTGGGCTGCAGCTTCCTCCCTCACCACAGGAAGACAAGTGGTCTGAATTGCAGACAACTGGTGTGACGAGTGGAGGCAGGGAATTACAACATTCCTGCATGCTGGGGTTGGTGAATAAGGAGGCAGAGTCCTTCTCTCAGCACCTGTGCAGAGGGACCTGTATCCCTATTTTCAGTGGTAGTGTAGCAGAGCTACACTGATGATGAAGGCAGGTCTAGAATTAAAACCACAAAGTGGACAGAGAAGACCTTAGTGGACACCACCTCACTGACACTCTCAGGGAGTAAAGCGTGGGACAGGACAGGGATACTGCAAGTGAGAAGTTCCTTGGAAAATTTGTAATAAAGAGAACAGAACATAGCTGTGCATCAGATGTTTGTCTGTTGGGGTGTTTTTAGGTCTCCTATAGAAAACATTGCAATTTTAATGTCTGAAAGGTCAATTCATTTACCAAGACATGGCAAAGCAGCATCAGTACATAGTCCATTTGCCTAAGAGTAATCTTGAAAGAGGGAGAGCAACCAGGCAACACACACCTTCTCTTTATGTAAGGAAAGTTTTTACAAGCAGTCTGTGAAGCATCATACCTGTATTCCTGGAATATCTGCAATTAAATACATGCCATATGTTAAAGCAAAGCAGTGTTAGTTTGCCCTTCACTTACCTGCCCATCCAAAAATTACTTGTAGGGGCACTGCATGTTGCCATAAGGTTTCTGTCATTTCTGCAGATGATTTCAGAACAAATTCAGCTTAGGTAGACCATGGTCTTTCTTCTAATCCTTTACCAGAGTATCTGGATGCACCCTGCTCAGCAGAAGTTCAGCAATTTTAATTCTGCTTTTAACACTGACTCTATGTCCCTGCTCCACAGGTCAGAAACCATGGCACAGATTGCGAAAGGGATCCACAAGAGAGGAAGCCACGCTCCCTTCTGGATCAGTAATGGGGACACAAGCCTAAAACAAGCCTGATTTGAACAGGGAAGCTTCAGGAGAGTGTTCTGCTCCAGCTGCCTGCAGTAGATTGCTGTGGTTAAGCGTTGCAAAAACTGCCTGACTGTGTCAGGGCAGACGTATGCAAGTCTTTCTGGTCCTGTAGGAAACACCAGGCTGAATTAAAAGGGGTGATCAGGTAAGGAATGTCCTAGGCTTGTTTCCTAAGCAGAAGGTAGAGTGGGAAAATCTGAGGTGCAGGGATTTAGCCATCGCAATGCACTGCAGAGGTTTTGTCTTTATCACTGATTACCAGAAGACTCCTGCCCTTTCCAGACTCCATTTGGAGATTCATAACCCAGCCTATGGCACACATGTGGGCACTCCTTTTTTTCTTTTGACATCCTGAAGGAACATGGGGGAATAAGTACCAACATTGAAGACCACCTGACCCACACTGACTAGATTTGTTAGCACTGCAGTGAGACATCAAGTAAAACAATAAAAGGGCAAAATGCCTAGCTTCAAGTCAAAGTTAAGACCAAAGTGAATAAGGGTGAGTCCTGATGAAATGCAAAAGAAGTTAACAGCTCACAAGAGCCTGCAGAGGGATAGTAACACCCATGGAAAACACCCAGGCTCTGGGTCAGCTCTAGATTTTGTTGCTTGACCCATCTTGGGTAGCCAAGAGCCCGAAAGAGGTACCTGTTCTCTTCCGCCTGACTAAGACCTCACACTGTCATCCTCAGCAACCACCTTTCCTTCACATGTGCGTGATGCTGTAGGAAACACTGCAGACAAATCCTGTCATCATGGCTGTCACGAGGCTTGCTTCACATTCACACCCAAGCATATCAGGGCAGAGCTAACTTCCTGCTGGTCCTTCACTTCTCAGACTGTTACCAGACTGCAATTAGCAGTAACACAGAAAGAGGCATATGAAGATACTTTTGAAAATCCCATGCTACTTCACCAGAGGCCTGAAATACCCTTGAAAATCCAGTTTGAGTGTTTGCAGAGTTGTCACTACATGACTCTGCTTTATATGAAATTCATGTACATTTAAATTTAGTGTACTTCCTAGGCTTGTCTTGTCTGATGTGGCTTCAGAGAGCCCAAGAAGTCTCATTTTCAGCACTCACTGCACCTCTATTACACAAATGAAGCGGTTCCAGTTTTGTTTTCTTGTGGAAGAACAAATGAGGTTGACTGCTGCCTGTGTTTAAATCAGAATATGAGCTGCTGCAATAGAGAAAAGCTTCTGATTTCTTCAATGTTTACTTGGAAGACAGAGCTCTTACAAAAATTTTTTAAAAATTCAAAGAATGAGCTGCTTTCTGTATTGAAAATTACTTCTGCTTTAAGTGAACAATATAAATGTCTCACAGGCCAAAAACTGAAAAAAAAAAAAAAAAAAAAGAGAGAGAGACTAACCTGGAAAATAAAACAAGAGTCGAAGCAAGCCTCAGTGGCATACACTGTACTGCTTCCCCAGAGCAGCCATCTGCGAGAAAGAGTTGAGACAGAAAAGAATGGGACTGGAGTTCTGCATTTCTCCTTTAACTTGATAGCAGCTCCCCATCTGTTTTGAGAAGACCCAAAACATGATAGTGGAGACACCTGGGGTTTTGGTGAAACAACACATATCTGTAGCAACAACAGGCAAGTGTCGGCTGTGCATGACAGAAATACGCAGGTAAAGTGGAGCAATTTAAACAAAACCCTGAATAATGAGTGCGGGAAGTAAGTATAATAACAGCTTAACAAGAAAACCACTTGAAAGAAAACAGGGGACTTGGCAGTATAAGCATGTGCTAATTACAGGATGGAGATTTGGCTGATATTAGTAGGAACATGCAGTGTGTAATTTCTGCATATAGGGTAAGACAATGGGCTGTTTCTGTGTGTAAGAAACCATGATGCTCTCCAGCCTGTGGCCTCAAGTTATTCCCTTGTACGCTTTTCAACACAGAGGGTGGCTTTAAAGAATAACTGGGTCATGCTCTTCACCCCTGTGCATTGCTAGCTGTGAGTTCCTGGGTTCAGAAAAGGGGTGGCTTTCTATAAGGGACATCTGAAGACTGTAGCAGACCCACAGCATGTCCATTTCTGCTCCCGCCAGTATGTGATATAACAGTGTCTCATATGTCGTATCTCGGAAGGCTCCCCTTTTCTTCAAAGAAAAGAAAATAAAACCATCCAAGGTGGCAAACATGAAGACGAGGCATTATTTAGGATGTGTTCAATTGTCACTGTCACAGAAGCATTTATTCCTCTGGCAAAGAAAATAACCAAATGAGCTACATGGGCTTGCTTCCTCCTAGCTTTGGGTGATGCAACCATGTTATTCTTTTTATTCCCTCCATTTTTCTTCTGGTAAACTTAGAAGTTTGAGAGATCTGAGCTTCAGTGAATAGATGTGACCTTGGGCTCTCTGCTTTTACAGTAAAGCCCAGATCATAAAATTCCCCTGTATCATGATTAATTGTTTAGCAGAAATAGTAAGCTCTTAGCTTGTAAATAAATAGCTGACAACATCCTTCTGAATAAAATCTTTTTTATGGATTATGAATTACATTCCTAGGAAAAAAAAATCCAGACCTCTGTACCCTGGCTTTATGCTATTTATTCTCCCAATACCTTATGTCACACACACTGTCACACCATTAGAACAAAGATTACAACTGAAGATAACCATATGATTGTTGTCCCCCACCCTACTAAAACTTTAACCATTGATGAAAAGGTATGTTTTGAGAGTTGATGCTCATGCCATGTGCTTCCTCTCAATGGGAGAAAGCAAGAGCAGGTAAAAAAGCCTAAAATTACAAGTCAAGTTTAAGAAATTTATCAGAACCCACTCTTTTCTTTCTTGCATAGGGACTGAACTTAACCATAGAGCTTGAGCTTAACCATGCCACGCAGACACTGTGTGCACTTCTCTGTTGTGAAGTTCTAATATGCCTCCAAGTCCAATCTTGTGATCACATTTAATTGTATAAACCCTCTTTTATCACTGAACATTTGTGCACAAGTGCCTTCACCTTTACAATGCCAAGGGCCTTCTGGGCACACTTTTGTGGCCAGCCTTTCACTTGCAGCCCTGAAGCTTTCCACTTGAGCTGCTGTGTCAGTCTGTTTCCCGTCTCTTTCCTATGCTGTTGCCTTTGTGCTGATATCTGAATGGTCTCCCACCTGCTGCACCTCAGTATTACAATAGGTTCTCATGGAAAGCGATTTCTAACATTACGAGATTTGCCCCTTCACTCCCCCTGCACTTCCTGCATGTTTTGTAACTTTACATGAGGGGAAAATCAAGAGTTAGCAAACAGAAAAGCAGATAATAGTCATGTAAATACCTCGCAACCATTACCAGCCATAAACACACACAAACTGGAGTGACTGGCGTGCTCCACCTGCAATTGACTAGATATGATCCTGTCAGCACAGATAGCATCCAGGGATAAGAGGGTGTTTAACTGGGTCCTAATGCCCAGCACAGAGTTAATAGAGAAAAAACCTGGCAAGAATAGCTACGGTCATCTTCCTCATCCCCATGGTTTGTAGACACTGAAAAGGATACTCTTCTATGGGCCCCAGCTTCTTGGCTGGCTGCTGGGCAGCTTCCCCCTTCTTTCTCTTTCTGTTCTTTTCCTTCTACAGTAACTTCAAGTTGATGTGCGGACCCCACTGACAAAACTCTGTGCAGGTAAACCTGTCTCAAAAGGAGTGTTGATATTGTCCCCATAGAGCTGCCAAGGTCCTTTCCTCTTCTTCCTCCAGCATCAGCCCCTGGTGGGAATGGTGGGAAGCAGAGATACAGAGGAAGATACATCCTAGTAAAAGTACTGAGTGCATGTATTACTGCTTGAGTTAGTTACGCTTAGGCAGTTCTTGTTTAATTTTGCTATATAAAGCTATGCCTTATTCTAGGGCAGAAAGCTACCCAGAACTAAGATTAAGCAACACTCCATTAAGACGACTGAGATTCAGTGGGTTTAATTTTTGTCAAAGCATTAAGGATTCATGCTAATGTTCCTTCAAACCACGTCTCTCCCTAACAACAAAGCATTACGCTTTCACTGTCTATCTGGATGGGACAAATAGGTACAAGTCTCGGTGCTTCCTCACCGAGTACGCCCGGCCTCGCGCAGCGGGGTGATGGAGGGACGGGACACAAAGCTCTCCGGTGTGGCTGCCGACTGCTCCCTCTGCTGGCATCGGCGGCGGGGCCGGACCCAGCCCCCCCGCACCTCAGCAACACGAGGTAGATGGAGCTGTGCTCAAGAGGCGAGAGAGAAGACACCGAAATAGAGCCCTTAGGCACATGAGGCACATGGGCTCGGACTTCCTTCGCAGCATGGTAAGCCGTCAGTCCTGCTCATTACCACCAGCAGCATGCGGAGGAGGTCTGTGTTCTGCATAGGTCTTGGAGCCGATTTCTTCATGTATCAGTTGGAGCTGTCACCCAAAGAACCTGTCGCATTCTCTCCAGTTACTCAGAGTAGCAAAATAGTCACTGTTCACTTCATTTTTATGGGCCTCAACAGCAGCACACTGAGCAATAGATTAAAAATCCACACATTCCTGCTCTCATGCAAAAATCCTCTGTGGAATGCAAAAACCTGCAGTAATTCCTCCATTACAGCACCCATTGTAGGTCTCGTTCTAGCAGCACATAGCAGACTAGCAGGTTTTTCAGCCAGGTCTGTTCACAGGCAGGAACTCCAGGAATAGCGTAATAGGAGCGCTTGTAATGTAAGCATCAAATATCCCTAATATTCAGCATCACCAGGTCCCACAGCACCCATCCCATGGCACAGCCACCAGCCCACTTATCCTAACGACTCTGAGGGAAGGGCAGTGGGATACCTATTCACATGCTCATGACGCTGCCTACGGGATGCACGCTCATCCTGTAGACAGTGTAAATACATTTAATTGAAAAACAGAAGTCCAAGTTTTCTGGCTTTCCTTTTCTTGCTAATCATGGAATCAACTAGGTTGGAAAAGATCTTTAAGATCATTGAGTCAAACCGTTGCCCCAGGACTGTCAAGTCCCCCACTGTACTATATCACTAAAGGCCTCATTTACACAGTTTTTGAATGCTTCCAAGGAAGCCTGTTCCAATGCCTGATCATGCTCTCTGTGAAGAAATTTTTCCTAATATCCAATCTAAACTCCCCTGGAGCAGCTTGAGGCTGTTTCCTCTTGTCCTAAGTTGCTTGTCCTGTTGGGTGTGAATCCATAACCGCTTATTCCAATCAAAGTGTTGGATGTGGTAGTTCCTGCCCTTCTCTCCCTGCCATCAGCAGCTATTTATACAATGCCATCAGGGGTCAGGTACAGCCCTGATCTAGCTACCAGCAGCAATCAGTCTTCCCAGAGCAGCATGGTGAGCTCTCAGTCTTCCCTTGTGCAAAGCAACACTACTGATGCACTAGAGAGAGAAGAAACACAGTGGCCAGATAGAGACAGGTTGTGCTGCTCTGGATGCACCTCCAACAAAAGCACTTTTCTTCTGAAGGTGGCACCCTTCTCTGTGATTACACAGGCATTATAGTCCACCACCTAATGACACTCACAACCATTTTGTGCAAGAGCAGTATTACTGACTACACGAGAAACACACAGCATTAACTGTAGACACAGGCAGGAAAGCAAATAAGCACATTCAGGGTGCCAAGACATAGTTGATGTTGAATTGGATGCTGCACACCTTTTTCCTTCACCTCCACAATCCTGAAAAAAACTCAAAATGCTTTGGCAGAGAAGTTGCACAGAAGGGAAAACTGCAAAGGTATAGGTTAATGATGCAATAGGTATAAAATTAAACAACCTTGCCCCAAATACCCATTACAGGACAGTCTTGAAAAGATATTGGAATATGTATGTTGACTTCAAAGATATTATGTAGTATCTGTAAATTTCAAAATATGTATTTTAAGTATTTTAAGATGGGTCCCTAAAGAAACAAACTTTATGTGACCATATTTTGCACACTAGCATAACACTGAGTTTTCCACTAGCTTGAGATCATCAGTCTTTTCTAATAACATCTGATAGAGATGGTCAATTCCTACAAGTTTTGTGAAACCAGCACAGGAGAGAAGAATGCTATTTGTCTCCTAGTCAGAGGAAATTAGTGCTGAGTTCAACTTTTACAGCACACTGGAAACATGTTGTACATCCCCTAATCCTGGGATCCAAACTCACATCTCATTAGACATCAGGTAATTCAAAGGCAAGATAACATTATAATAAATGTATCTCTCACAGTAACAGAGGATGGCTTGCAATCAGAAGAAGTAAAAATTAAAAAAAAAAATCCTTGAAACATCAGAATTTTGGGACTTTTTTCCTTCTAATCATTATAGCAAGTTATTAAGAAAAACATGTTCTTTGTTGGGCATTACAATCAGACTGATTGTGTCTTATCTAGCAATTACAAATTTTATTGATTATTAAACTGCATCAAAGAAAAATTATGACTGGTGTTTTAAAGCAGAGTTGTAGTTATATATGAAAGGCCACTGTTCTGCTAGTGTTCAAAAATGAACTGTGGCAGCGTCTTTTCCAGACTTATTTCTAGTACCATGTCACCTTTAACATTTAATTTTCCTGATATGAAGGCTATGATTTGCTTTAGCTTATATAAAAGGAAGAAACAGAATCATTGGAAAATTAAAAGAAACTGGATACAGGCTGTGCACAGGAAACAGTAATACCACTATAGTAAGATCTCTGAGTTCTTTAGAAATACCTCTTTGTTCGTACATAAGTATATAGTTCATATTTTTATCCACGTGGCAAAAATGCTAAATCGGACTCTGCAATTAAATCTCATACCCTTCAAACACGTCAGTCTAACAAAATATTTCCATACATCTGTGTATATGTATATATCATAATACTGAAGCACTTTAATAATTAATTAAAACAGAATTTGCTTTTCCAGTCCTTTTTTAAAGGTATTTTTTGGCAACTTGATTATAGTGATTAACTTATTTAACGTATTACTTCTCTTTTTGTGATGAATCTCTTCTAACTCCATTTTGAGATTTTGTTGTTCAGAACTGTTTTGAATAGGGACAAATGTAGAAATCACACTTATAAACTCATTGTACAACCGGGAATGGTTTTAGACTGACAGAGAGGAGATTCAGATTAGACATTAAGAAGAAATTCTTCAATATGAGGGCAGTGAGACCCTGGCACAGGTTGCCCAGAGAAGCTGTGGCTGCCCCATTCCTGGCAGTGTTCAAGGCCAGGCTGAACAGAGCTTTGAGCAACCTGGTCTAGTGGAAGGTGTCTCTGCTCATGGCAGGGGGTTGGAACTGGATGAGCTTTAAGTCCCTTCGAACCCTGACTTCCATTCCAACCCAATAATCCCAAGTTTGTTGGGATTGTCAGCTGGAGGAGGAATGGTGTTTCAGAGCCTGTCGCTGGCCTGAAAGGTCTTCTCTCTGTGTGGAGGACACCCAGGGCCCGGCTGGCATCTCTCACCAGGACATTTCCTGCAAACTCCTTCCTGAAGGCTGTGTGTTCCTTATGACCTTCCTCGGATGGAGCCAGGTCAGCCACGGGGGAAGGCTGGGGAACGAGGAACCGAGAAGGGCCCTGCAGAGACAGCGGTCCACAGTGGCAGGGGCAGCAGCAGCACTGCCATAGCAGAAGCTGCAGTGCTGGTTTTGCCCGGGATAGGACTCATTTTCTTCTTAGTAAGCTAGTATGGGGCTACGGCTTCGATTTGTGCTGAAAACAGTGCTGATAAACGAGCAGTCGGAGCAGTGCTCAGGACGTGTAGGTTAGGGCTGACACCGCAGTTACTGTGAGGTAAGAGAAGGGCCAGGAGAGGAGGTGAGGGAGGGGATGGGCGCAGGTGAGCGAGCAGAAGACAGGACGATCCTGGGCATAAGGCGCTCGGATTGACTGGGGAGGCAGAGACTGAGAGGGAGGACTGCTATTACTTGTTCCTGTTCAAAGCTCCGGAGCAGAGTTCAGATCAAAGCAAAACTTCGTACACTCAGCACAGAACTAAAGGGTGCTGGGAGCCTCCCAGCACCATCTGTATCATCCCACGGACGCCCCTGTTTGGTCTCTGGTCGGTCGTTGTCCCCAACCACCTCGACCCTGCTCTCCTCGCAGCCACACTCACACGGCGTCCCGCACACACCGCTCCACCCCTCGACCCGCGCTTCTTCCCCCAGGCCCGGCCTCCCTGCCCCGCACACAGGGGCGGATGCGCTCTGCGCTGCCCTTTGCCTTTGCCCGACCGCTCCGCCCCTCGTCGCCCGGGCGGCTGCGCGAAGCGGGGAGGTTTCGTCGGTTGTCCCGGGCCCGTTCTCCGGCGCCATGCTGCCCAACACGGGGTAAGGAGCCCAAGACGGGGTAAGGAGTCCGCCGCTCCAGTCAGCGCCTTCGCCGCGGGACACCTCTTCCCCTCGAGACACCCCTTCCCCTCGAGACACCCCTTCCCCTCGGCCCCTGCCGCCGCTTCCCGCTCCTCAGGCGGCGGTGGGCAGAGCCGGGGGGGATGGGGGGAGGCTGAGGTGGCAAGCTGCCTCTGTCCCGACACCGAAAGCCTCTCAGGGCGGGCGGCGAGGTGGGCTTCGGCTATGGGCCCTTCTTACCCGGGCCCTACCCAGGCAGGGGCTCGCAGAGGCACTGGAAGTGTTGGTGAGGATCGTTAGTGGTGTCCTTGAGCAGAGCGGTTTGCAGGGGGAATAGCTATCGGACTTGCATCCAGATTAGGTAGTGTAACTGTAATTTTATAGGTATTAAACTCTCTTCTCTTCTCTCTCTCCCCTTCTCATTCTAAGCCAGTACCTTTTTACCTAGCAATCAAATTTGCTTCCAGTATAGAATCTTAATTTAAAGGCGTTTCCTGCCCTTTGGTTTTCAGAGCCAGTGCTGCTAACAGCCAGGAAGGGAAGGTAGTATTACTTGCACCTATATGTTATAAACAGGAATGTTCATGAAATTCCTAATGTCTGTGTAAGAAGTGGCAAAAAACATCCCTGATGTGAACTGCGGGTTTCTGTATCAGCACTTGTGCTTGGTGAGGAAGGAGCTTGCCTCTGTCGTTTTCCAAGATCCCTGACACTGCAGGGCACAGAGATGAATTTAACCAACTACAGTGGAAACAATAATGGCGCAACCTTCGCGATACAGGGTGTAAACAATTTTAGACAAACATAGGTTTAAAACTTGTGAAGTATTGGACCAATAAGTCTTGTGAAAATAACTTGCTAGGAGAGTAAAGTGCTTCAAATTCTGGGCAGTTCATTTGGGAGCACTGAATAAGTATTTTAAGAGGTTAGTGCATCTGGCTGGGAGGATGCTGTCACACCAGTTTGCAGAGGATAAATGAAACTTGTGGAGTGAGGCAGGATTAGAAGTAAAATTGAAGAAGAAAAAATGTTTTGGGTTTATTTTTTGGCACACAAAGGTATAAAAGGGGTGTGTGAGAGGGTATCAAGTCAGCTCAGTGTTTCAGAAGGGATGAAAGTTAATTTTTCCTGTTTGTAGGACATTGCTTATTGTGGTGAACACTATTTCTGAGTGCTGTAGAGGCAGAATTGGAGATTGTGGAGCTAGAACTGAAGGAAAAGAGCTCCAGAGAGGGTATGTAGCCAGTGGTGATTGTAAGCCTAGGGGGAAAAAGGGGCTTGTGTAGGCTGGAGATGCAGTTGTGCCAACAAAAAAAGAAAATTGGAGGGTGGTAGCCAGATAGATAGTGTAGGAAAGGTTGGAGAGGAAAACTAGAGAGTGTCACTGGAGTGAGTAGTGTATGTTCCTTGACATTTTGAATAGGTTAATAATTTGGGGAAAGGAATTGAATCTTTGGGTGAACTCTTCCAGATTGCATCATTGGATAGATCCAGTTGGAAGGGACCTTGAGAGGTCTCCAGCCTTGCCTCTTGCTGAAAGACAGGTCAGTTGGGAGAGGTCAGAAAAGGTTGCTCAAGGCTGGCTGTTTTGGTCTTGGAAATCTCCAAGGCTGGAAGCAGCTCAGTCCCCTGCTTTGTTGCCCAACTCTCATCCTGGGGAAGACAGTCCAAACCTCTGTAGTTCAATCCTTTCTTCCAATTTGAAAGGGCCTATTCTCTCTCATACTCCTGCACTGCACCACAGCTCGGTTCCATCTCCTCAGTCGCTGCATAGGTACTGGGAGGCTGCTGCTGCTTTCTTTCAAAGCTGCTCCAGGCTGAACTGGGCATGTTGCACAAGTGCTGAGCCTCTGGCCATCTATCTCCCACTGACGGAACCTGCTCCTGTTTGTCAGCATATAGTTTCTGTTGAGGGACCCAGAGCTCTTTTTGGGGTGTAAATCTGGTCTTACGAGAGCCAAACAGAGGGGCATAATCCCTTCCCTCCACCTTCTGGTTATGGTGTTCTTGTAGCCCAGGGTGCTGCCAGCCTGTGTTGCCCAGCACACTGCTGTCTCATGCCCAAATTGTCCCCTACCAGTTGCCCAAGGCCTTTTCCAGACAGGGCTCCTTAGCCATTCAGTCCTTGCAGGGACTTTCCTTCCCAGGTACAGGGCTGTACATCTGTTCTGGTTGAATTTCACAAGGCTTCTGTTCACCTAGCCTGTTGGGATCCTCTGGATAGCTTTTGAACCTGTTGTAGTCCACCCCCATGGCATTTTGTCACCTCCTTACCAGGAAACTGTTGAGTTTAGTGCTAAACCTTTAAAAGAAGTAATTGCCATTTCTGAAAATGGAGGGTTTTGGTACTTGTGTGTGGCACCCTGCATTCACATTGTGGTTCTGAGCTTTATACCACATTGAGAGAGCAGTTTTTTGTGTTTAGAGCACAGTGACTAGTAAATTACAGAGGTGTGCTCTCTCATTAGAAAGCAGCATTTCATTTTTACAGCTTACTCCTTTTCCATTGTTGGAGAATGTAGCAGCTCTGTTGTGAGCAGTGTGTTGGGTCATTTTACAAATGACCCAGCATTACAGTGAGAAGTGTAATTGAGTGACCTGTGTAACCTTCTTGCGTTATGGTGATTGCAGATTTGGGGAGTAGTTTAACCTTTGATGCTACTGTACTTTGCTGTGTGGTAGCCATTCCTTTTGTACTTAGAGGCTTTTTTCATAGTAAAATGATGAAGGCATTTGGTTCAAAGACTCTGCTGATTGTTTTTGCTAGAGGTCAATGATTTACAAGTTTTGCTTTGCTCTCCCCCTTCATCTTTAGGAAGCTAGCAGGATGCACGCTCTTCATCACAGGTGCAAGCCGTGGCATCGGTAAAGCCATTGCTTTGAAAGCTGCTAAGGATGGCGCGAACATTGTTATAGCAGCCAAGACAGCTGAGCCCCATCCGACTCTTTCAGGGACTATCTACACTGCTGCAGCAGAGAGTAAGTTGTAACAAATGAGGAGGGCTTCAGTTGCTGGCCCTGGCTTAATTGTTGTACCTGAGTGGAAAACTGAATAGACTCTCTTAGCTCTAATTCACCTTTAAAATAAGCCTAGTGCCTCTCTTGCCCTCCAGGAATGCTGGGAGGTATCAAAATATTACTATAATGAAGATGTATGTATATAGATGTGAAAGTGCTGTGTTAATTGAGATGTATATGTGAACCATACACATTCTTGGTGTTAAGGTTTGGGTTTGGCTTCCCTATTATTTATGCAATATGTAAAAAGATGGCAATTTGTGAGTGCGATTTTCAATGCCTTCTTGAAGTATGTCATTGAATAACAGATTTTCAGTAGTAATCATGCCATTTGTTCCGTCTGAGAGCAATTTTTTAGATATTTAATTTTTTAATTGTACAGTTGAAGCGGCTGGGGGAAAGGCTTTGCCCTGCGTCGTAAATGTGAGGGAGGAACAGCAGATTATTAATGCTGTGGAGAAAGCTGTGAAGACTTTTGGAGGTAAGCTAAAGTGTGGGGTTGACACTAACCAGCAGTGCTCAAACAAAAAGAGAAAAGAACAGTCTGCTTTTGTCTTTAAATGCTAATGTGAAATGGCTTCTTTTAAAACTAGGGATTGATATTTTGGTGAACAATGCAAGCGCCATCTCTTTGACTGGCACTTTGGAAACAGAAACGAAGAAGGTCAATCTTATGATGGATGTCAATGTACGAGGAACCTACCTTACGTAAGTGCTGAGAGAAGGAAGCAAGTTGTAACAAAATGTATGCCCCAGTTTCTCTAAGAAATTGTGTAGCTGTCTTGTTGCACTAGAGTTGGAGTGCAAGTGTGCTGTGTGTGCTCAGCAGAAACTGCTCGGTTATTGGCCAACTGATTTGTAATTAATATTTCCAGGAATTAATTTGCAAATTGCAATTATTAAGTGTTTACAAGCCTCTCCATGCAGGTAGGAACCAGAAACTAGTTTATTTCAAACAGACGTGCAGCTTGGCTTTGTTAAATGCTGTCTGTTCTCCCAAGTTGAGCAAAATGAGTAACTCTTTGCATGTATCAAGTGTAACATCTTGTTTGCTGGCTTTCTTTCTCATCTTTAGAGATGTGATACAACTTCCCATAGTTGCAAGAAAGCTATTAAAGATGAAACTAAACCATCTGAAGTGTTGTCTGCCTACACTCAGCTTACCTGTTCTATCATCTATTTAAATTAATGCATCAAGATTTGATTTCACAGTTCTTGTGGTCCTTACTTTGCTCATTTTTTAAAAATGGATTCAGTAGGTGGGATCTTCTTCAGATTTACAGGATGTAATTCAAAATTGCTCTGTTTTAAACTGAGAACACTGATTTTGATGGGGTTGTGTTAATAACAACAAACACAGACCCTTAGGATGATGCAGAATCTCTAATTCTAAATTAGCTGCTTGATGTGAGCAGAAGCTTTTATATCAGAGTTTTACCTAGAAGAATGTTGTTCCCCTTTGCGCAGATGAATCTGGTTGTCAGATATGATTATATTCCTTAATATTCTCTTGCCAAGAATCAGTGAAGCAGTTTGCCATTAGAACAGTTTAAAACCACACATAAATAGAAGTTTTCTTTATTAGAGAGGCATAACATATAGTTAACATGGAGAGAGAAGGAGGGTGGAAGAAAGATACTGCTTGGAGAGTGATACTTCCTGCTTCCACCCTGTGATACCTGCTTTTGAAAGCTTTTAGGTATAAGCGATTCTGTGCTCAGAAAGGAAAATTGGTTTTGGAGCTTGGCATCCCAGAAAACACTCTGTGGATATCTCTTGTTAAATCTCTGGATGGGTTCCACTGTATTGCCAGTGGTAGGCTACCCCTCACCACCCAACAACAGTCACTTTCTTGATGGTACCTTTAGCTCTTCACAGTTGATGAAGAGTTCCTGAAGTCATACTTTCTTTAGCTGCTACTCTCACAGAATCATAGAATGAATGGTTTGGGTTGGAAAGGACCTAACTTACTCTGCCTTAAAAAGATCAAAGAGATTGCTGTGTTGCTGTGAATGGAAGAGTACATGAAATATTAATACCTCTCAAGGGAAGTTAAAATGGTCGTTTGTCATTGCTTTTATAACTGTCAATTGGGAAGACCTAGTGAAGCATTTGTTGAAGAAGTCATGGCATGGAACTGTTGGAACAAGTCCAAAGGAGGGCCACGAGGATGATCAGGGGACTGGAGCACTTCCGCTATGAAGACAGGCTGAGAAAGTTGGGGCTGTTCAGCCTGAAGAAAAGAAACTGCATGGAGACCTCATAGCAGCCTTCCAGTATCTGAAGGGGCCTACACGGATGCTGGAGAGGAACTCTTCAGTAGGGACTGTAGCAATAGGACAAGGGGTAATGGGTTTAAACTGAAACAGGGGAAGTTTAGGTTACACATAATGAAGTTCTTTACTGTAAGGGTGGTGAGGCACCTGAACGGTTTGCCCAAAGAAGTTGTGAATGCTCCATCCTTGGCAGTGTTCAAGGCCAGGTTGGACAGAGTCTTGGGTGGCATGGTTTAGTGTGAGGCATCCCTGACCATGGCAGGGGGTTTGGAAATAGATCTTGAGGTCCTTTCCAGCCCAAACTATTCTGTGACTTCAACCTTTTCTTCCTCTTGCTTTGTATGTTGCCTCTGTAATTTGTAGAGATCTGTTTTCAAATAATGTTTAAAAAGTTACAATAGCTAAAAAATAAAAAAAGTGTGGATTTTTTGTCTGACTGGAATAAAGTAGGGAGGATGTCCTGTCTTACAGAGTATACCTGTCTGCATATTCTTGGTTCTTGTACATTATGAAATTGAGATGTGTCTTAATGAACCTCTCACACTGACACTGAAGGGAGTTGAAACCCCAGAATATTTAAGTGGGTGGTAAATAATCTAATGATTTTGCAGTTGAAGGTATTCCTGCTGTGGCTGACAGTATGAATGAGTCCTGGTGCAGTGTGTAAAGAGCAGGTCACTAATGTGGTGCTGTTCTCCCTTTGAAATGCAAACCTCAGTGCTACAAGTGAAGTCAAATGGTGGTTGTGATTTACCCATCTGTGTGTAAATGTGTAAGTTCTGAGTTGAATGAAATAGTGACTTGTCCAGTCAGCAGACAATAGGTTTACAGTTTTGCTTGGAATACTTGTAATAGCCTTTTGCTATACAATGTTATTTATTTATCATGCTTTTAAAGGAGAAATAGGTATGGGATCAGAAGAGAATATATTTATGACTTAGTGGTGTTCTTTTAATTTCACTTACTGGCTCATAGTGTTTTGTTGTCCCTGTCAAAACTATTGCAAGGAGACTGGGGCTTCTGAGCATCTGGAAGATCAGCTTTAGTAGATGCTGCTGCACTATTTGGAGAATGTGGTCCCGTTAGCAGGAATGAGTACTGTACCCGAGATAAGTAAGCTAGGACAGATTTTGTTTGTTTATATCAGTTAAATAAGTGATGCCGTTAGGGTCTCAGCGTAGTGTTGGACTTCCATGAAAATGAAAATAGTGGTCTACTTGTATGGTTTTACTGTAATTATAGGTGTTTCATTAAAAAAAGAGGTGACTGGTTTGTCTGAACCTACCTTTCAGGTCTAAAACATGCCTTCCCCACTTGAGAAAGAGTAAGAACCCCCATATCCTGAACCTCAGCCCACCTATGAATCTGAATCCTGTGTGGTTCAAAAATCATTGTGGTGAGTAGCTTTTGGAACTGTTGTTGTTACTTTTTTGAGAACCACGTAACTACTTGGTGAAATGTGCAGGAATGACAGCCCAGAATTCCAGATCTTGTATTTTTAGCACTATATACAGGCTAGCCCTAATGGTTCCTGAGAGTATTTCATACCTAACATAAATAAACTATTTTATGGGAAAACGTGTGGCAGGTTTCATTGCCTAATACGTCCTTTATGTTTTCAAGAATATTTTCAAGGTAAGAGTCTGTGCTTTTTCATGGAAATTCTGAGGACTAGAAAACATTTTCTGTTCCAAATAGAGAATGAAACCCAAAATCCATTTTCTTACTCAGCTTCTTACTTGATTTAATAGAGTTAAAACTGAATGTTGTCTTTTAAAAACGGAAATTAATTTTGGGGTTGGAAAGGAGCCCCATTTTTTTCTTGACATTAATGTTGCTTATGTTGAAACTGTAAAACAACCTTTCAGTTTTGGACATTTGTCATGTTAAAATCTTCCAGTAAGTCCCAGTTCTTTCCTAGAAATGTTTTCCTTCTCACAATGGGTAAATGACAAAGATTTAGGTTTGTTTTTTTTTTATTTTTTATTTTTTTGTTTTTTAATTTGCTTTTTCCCTCCTGTTTTTGTTTTCCATAGGGTACAACTTGGGTTGCTAGCAGCTAGTATGCCTTAGGATACCTTAAAGTAATTCAGCATTCTTGTCAGTGTGCTGTATAAAAAGTACAACAAAACCACCATACAGCTAGGCTTCAGTAGTTTGTTTTTTTTTTTTTTTTCCAAACCATCTTACCTTAGCTCTTGTTTTATTCGTAGTGAAAATCTGGCAGACTACAGTTTGTATCTGCTGGGGTGGTGGGGAGAAGGGAGAGATTTTGACTCTAGGAAGATACTGGTTTGTCCCCCAAAACTTAATTTTCCTTATGACAAAAATATTTTTTTTTTGTCATAGTTAAAGTTCTGTTGATAGACTGTAACTTTCCTTTTTTATACTTCTTGTCTTAGCTTATACCATTTCAAAATATGGGATGTCCATGTGCGTCTTGGGAATGGCAGAAGAATTTAGAGGAGAAGTTGCTGTCAATGCTTTATGGCCTAAAACAGGTGAGGTTTTTAGTTCTTTTGTTTGTTTGTTTGTTTGTTTTTGACTTCATTTTGTAATGGTACTAAAATAGTGGCTTTCTGTATTTTGTCCTCTGCAGCATGTTTTATTTGACTTTGAATATACTTCAGACTTCTGGAATTGATTCAGGAGACCAAGCACTTCTTACGCATATTCTTGCCTATCAAAGAATATGCATATTCTTTCATGCATATTTGTCATCTTGCTCTGGTGCTGGTCTTCATTTGTTGCTCACACTAGACTATTGCCACTTTGATCCAAATGCTAGTTTGCAACCCATTCAATCCTTTCAGTTGGCTGAAGCATCTACATAGTCTTGTGGTTCATATGTGTTCTTTATCATGCACTCAGAGTTTTGGTTTGAACAAAATCACAACAGTGCTAGCATGCTTTCATTGGTAGGACTTAAATATCTGTCTATGTAGTACTGTTAAGAATTCCTTGCTAGTTAAATTGCCAAAGCATAGGTAGAACTAACAAGATATATGCCTCTGTAAATGCAGAAATAATTCTGTTCCTGGAAGTTTCAGCGCAGCGGGCAAGCAATATTGTTCACAGAACCATCTGCTTGCAAGCATCAGGAAATTGAAGAGCTCTGTGGAAGAAAAATAACCTGATGCTCTCATGTTGTATTAACTTAAGTTTGTCTATGGGTCAGTTAGGATCACAGCTGCTGTTAAACATCTGGTCAGCTGTTTGCCAAAGAGGCCAGTCCCTTTACCTCAAATTCATCTCTACAGAAATGATACTGTTGTTAATATCAGCAAAGAAAGTGTAATCCTGCCTTTTAATGGTGTGAGCCCAGTCACTGTGATATGAAACACTACAACAGCACTTCATTCCCTTACCTAGTGGAGGGAGGGAAGAAGGAATAGAATCACAGAATCATAGAATAGTTAGGGTTGGAAAGGACCTTAAGATCATCAAGTTTCAACTCCCCTGCCATGGCCAGGGACACCACACACTAAACCATGCCACCCAAGGCTCTGTCCAACCTGGCCTTGAACCACCGCCAGGGGTGGAGCATTCACAACTTCCTTGGGCAACCCATTCCAGTGCCTCAGCACCCTCACAGTAAAGAACTTCTTCCTTATATCCAATCTAAACTTCCCTTGTTTGAGTTTGAACCCATTACCTCTTGTCCTTGTCACTACAGTCCCTGATGAAGAGTTCTTCCTCAGCATCCTTATAGCCCCCTTCGGATACTGGAAGGCTGCTATGGAGTCTCCATGCAACCTTCTGTTCTCCAGGCTGAACAGCCCCAACTTTCTCAGCCTGTCTTCACAGCGGAAGTTCTCCAGTCCCCTGATCATCCTCGTGGCCCTCCTCTGGACTTGTTCCAACAGTTCCATGTCGTTTTTATATTGAGGACACCAGAACTGCACACGATACTCCAAGTGAGCTCTCATGAGAGCAGAGTAGAGGGGCAGCGTCTTGGCCTGCTGATCACACTCCTTTTGATGCAGCCCAGGATACGGTTGGCTTTCTGGGCTGCGAACACACACTGCTGGCTTGTGTTCAGTTTCTCATCAACCAACACCCCCAAATTCTCCTCCGCAGAGCTGCTCTGAATCTCTTCTCTGCCCAGCCTATAGCTATGCTCGGTATTGCCAAGGAAGAAGAAATGAAACACGGAGCAAGATCCTCTTCTGGGCCTGGAGCTCCAGTATGAGAAGTGTTTGTCCCCAGACACTTTTCAATGTTTCCCTGTTAGGAGCTGCAGGCCCCTTTTAACTTTGGGTGTGACCTAGAACTCTATGATCTGCTTTATTTGCAGTGAGGAATATGAGCAAAACTTAATTATTTCAAATAAAATCAGCTGGGTTTCTTTGCTTAAATGCTTTAGGGAATACTCAGTTGAATACTTGGATTAGTAGCTCTGACTGACTTGGTCCCTTTTCATTGGTCTGGATGCCTGCATCCTAAATTCTCCTAGGAAATGGATGCGTCATAATCTGCTTGCACCATCAGTTTTATCCATAGAAATATTTTGATAAGGGATTGACTTTTGTAATGCTAATTGTATCATTTATGGTAATTATATCATCACGAAACCTATACTGTCTAATTTGAAGGGATAAGATCTTAGCATTTGATGTACTGACGGCAACTGCACGTATTACTTCAGGGTCTGGATTGCCTTCCTGACAGTGGAGTGAAAGTTCGCCCTTCAGGTTTTGAGTCTGGTGTATTTTTCTATTTCTGAAGGAGACAGAAGAAATATGTGCTTGTTTTCACATACTTGCTTCTTGTGTGCTCCAGGAAAACCTCAGAAAAGTTTCAATGGAGATTTCCCAAGATCTTTGTTATCTGGAATAGAGCCATGAAACTTGGTTTTTAAAGCCTTTAGCTCACTAGACCTCATGTCCATTCCATCTGATTTTTCCCTAAAATGCTGCTGCTAAATGAGTTTTATATTTCCTCAGAATCTTATATGTAGAAGTAATTTGGTCTTCTATTAGCAGAGGTAATCTTTTACCTACCATTTTGTGGGGCTTTTTGTCACTAATTAAGCAATGTGAATTGTATGTTGGAGTTATGGACAGCGAAGGAATTGATGTAGAGTATCTCATTCAGGCAGAGATGTGGTATCAAGCTACAGACAACATTACTAATTTGCTTTCTTTTCTAATGCAAAAAGGTGTTACAAGATTACCTGTGTCTTGTAAATGCACGTATTTACAAGCTGTATAGGCATATTATCTGCATCCTTCACAGCTTTCTGATTCTTAAACACCTTCTCTTTATGATTCTGTATATGCTGTAGAAAACATCCACGACTATTGTGGAAATGAGTCGGTTTTATGGGTCCCAGTGTAGTGTTGAAAGCTGGAATTGTTGATACCAGGAAGCTATCTTTCTGCAGAGACCAGTTGGTTATACTAAATCTTCATTTTACAATGTAGGTGTTTTCCCCCACCCATCTGATTAATTCAGCCTCAAGTTTCCCATGGCGAGGGAAAACAGAACCTAGGAGAATTTGACCACCTGCTCACGATGAAGAATTTTTCAGAAGGATGGCTAACTTTACAGGCTGAAGTTACATTAAGTCTTATGTTGCATGGTTGAATACATGATTTCTTTCCCGTGTTTGCATATGCTGTAGCACTCCGAATGTCAGTAATAGTATCAGCGTCCCAGGTACAGTCTGGTATTAAAGGAACTTCTACAAAATCTGACGTTCTTATTGAGGGGAAACCCAAACCAAAGAAAAGCTTCTTTCTCTTGTGCATTAGAGTGTCGCTGTGTACCTGCTAAAACAAGAAAAAACTTAACACTGCAGAAGTTCACACTTATTATAGAGTGCAGCTGATATTTGTTTCCCCCAGGAACATGCAGAACATGAGGCTTGAAAGTGCAGGAAGATTCAGTTTACAAATGACAACAGTATATTCTAATAAATGTGTTTTTAAAATAATGATTTCTGTATGTGAGATTCTGCAAAGTAATTTAAAAAGTAATTAAGCTTTCTATAAAACCAAAGATACGCAAATAGAGCTTTGTATTTCCTGAATCTATTCTTGCTCATTTGGTTTAAGACTATTAGAAACATCAGATGAGTTCTCGGAATTTATATAAATCATTGATGCGTCCTTGAAAACTGAAGTGCCTTCAAGTATGAAAGAGAATAATAATGTGCTAATTCTCCAGTGCAAAAAAATGTTCTTTCAGAAGGTTTATCTTCCAAAGTTAACTACTTCATGTGGTCACCAGAGAGATAGAGACACAGGCTTCCATGGTACCTAAAATACAGTAGCAAAGTTCTTAATTAAAAAATCCACTATAATCTCATACAAGTGTGATTAGTCTCAGTGCTGGTATGTATGCCAGTATTTGGTGATTAATCCGGTTCTTGAAATGCATGAAAGTATGCTGGTAATGAGATGCTAGGAACTCTTCATTTACCCTCTTATAAAGCACTTTATATAAAATAGGTGGAACGATAGGCAGCCAGACTATGAGGCAGTACCTCATAGTTTAAAACCTTTTTGATTCAGTATGTGCACATAGGTTCACTGTGCTCAGAAGAATAGTAGTTGGCACTAACAGAGAAGTGGCAGAAGCATGGCCAGAAGTGAACAGGTTAGTGGAGTATATTCAGGTCAACAGATCCTGGTAAATTTCATCAGAGTATTAGGCAGAAATATTACCTGAACTGTTGTTAGTTAATGTAAAAAATCCAACAACCATCTTTGAGGACAGATCACATTTGAGAGGATCAAAGAAAGGCAGATTTATTTCCTATCCTTAAAAATGGGAAGGTGGACCAGGGAGACATAGGAATATGTACTAGTCCATCTATTTGCTGCTTTTTATTTGGACGTGTATTCATAGCAGTTCAGTTGATTTGGAAAAGAAGCTGAGGTTGGTCAAAGGTAAATGAAACCTAGGGGCTAATCCACACCACAGAAGAGTAAATACAGAAGTCAACAAGGACATCTACCTGCTCTTGCGCTTTCCTGGAAAACGTTTGATGGAATCTCCTGGCTAGCATTGAAGACTGCTGTCCTTTTTACCAGTTCCTACTCTGGAAGTTGAATGATCCAGCTCAGATGAGTATGTCCTGCACAACGCCTGTTCTTTGCTTTTTGGGGGATGCTGGGATCATTTCTGAATCAGAGCTGCTGTTACTGTGTGGAATTGGACACACTGGAAGGAGGACAGAAGTGATTTGAAATCAGGTTTGCCCTTTTACTCCAAGGACCTGCCAGCCTCAGTTGTAGGAGAGGGTTTGCAAATTTGTCCCAAAAGTTGGGGGCAGAGTGTTGAGTCTTAGCTAGCAGATGGAGAAGAAAGTCATGAAGCAGAACTTTATGAGGAGAAAATAGCAACATGGCAAATGCCAAAAGGTACAATGAAATAGCCACTCTGTGGAACAGGATGAAAGAAAAATGGGACAGATACCTCAGCCTGGAAGAGCAAATGACAGGCTTGAACTGGAAGATGCCATCTTTGGGGGAAGCATAACAAAGAGTAGTGGAATGGTACAGAAGTTAGTAGAATTGGTTAATGAAACAACCAGAAGTTTAGGAGATCTGGTTGTATTCTTGTGCCAAACAGCCTTTTTGTGGAATATGGAACAAGTTACTTGAAATTTTGCTTTTTGGTTTGTCATTAACCTTGGAGAAACAGTTTATGATTTCATGCGAGTTACTACATGGTTAAAATTAAGCATCAAGATATTCAGTGTGATAATCACCAAAGGAATGATCCCTTAATGATTAATGTGTCATGCATTCACTTTGAGAAAAATAGTTGTTCTATTGGTTTTTCATGTCCAGAATAACCTGAAGGAAGTCCAGGGGGGTTCACTGGTAAAGGGATTGAGGGAATTTCATAAATTGTTTTGCTTGTTATTCCTCTTTTTGGTTCCTTTAATGGTTTTCTTGGTTTATACTAATGCTTTTAGAGAATGATTTGTTGGTTGGTAGTATTTCATAGCTTTATCTTGATACAGTCTTTTGCATGAAAGGAAAATAAGGTCTGTATGCTTGCCAGAGAAATGGGCATTTCATGTTGTCACTGTTAATGCTTTGCTTTTTTATTCTCCAAACTTTTTAGCCATACATACAGCTGCTATGGATATGCTAGGAGGATCTGGGATAGAAAAACAGTGCAGAAAAACAGACATCATTGCAGATGCTGCATATTGCATCTTAACGAAACCAAAAAGTTTCACTGGAAACTTCATTATTGATGAAGCTCTGCTGAGAGAAGAAGGAATTAAGGATTTTGATGTCTATGCAATTGCACCAGGTAACACACGTCTTTAAGATGAGAAGTAAATTCAGGAAGGAGGGAAGGCAGTATGGAGAATACTAATATAGTTTTGTTTATAGGAGCTCTTAATCATAGAATCATAGAATAGTTAGGGTTGGAAAGGACCTTAAGATCACCCAGTTCCAACCCCCCTGCCATGGCCAGGGGCACCTCACTCTAAACCAAGTCACCCAAGGCTCTGTCCAACCTGGCCTTGAACACCACCAGGGATGGAGCATTCACAACTTCCTTGGGCAACCCAT
>WYDI02026029.1:0-52171 GCA_009867235.2 Psittacus erithacus
AATAAAATAAAATAAAATAAAATAAAATAAAATAAAATAAAATAAAATAAAATAAAATAAAATAAAATAAAATAAAACAAAACCATGGAACAAAACTGTGGGGTCCTGAAGGAAAAGCTAGCAAAAAAGAATAGAAAGTGGCTCAGGAATTTGTGCAGAAGACAGAACTATGCTGAGAAAAACAGAAAGAAATTGAATGAAATGCCAGGTAAGAGAAGTTTATGGAAAAAAATAGGTATGCAATCATGTTACTTTTGGTCCCCCTAAAAGAATACTCACCTTCTGAAACTGCTGATTTAGATATCACTGGTCTGGAAATGAAGAAATGAAAATGTGTTGAGAAAGCAGAAAAATAAAAAGTATAAGTTGCTTTTTATTTGTCCAATTCTGTTTGCAAACTGTTTCTGACTATGAGTTATACCTTATATATATGTTTTACTTCAACTATTATAACTTTAAAAAATAACAAATGGCTGAATCACTCAAGCAGCAGTAGAAGATACGGACTTACAATTTTGGTTTGTGGTTTCTTTTCCCTAAACTTGTTTCAGTGATGTTTTAGAAGCTTAACATTTTGTGAGTTCACTATCAGGTTTCTTTTTCCTAACCTTAACCCATACTGTAAAAAAATTTGAAGCTGCTTACTGGAGCTCTCAGTACAGTGTCCCCAGCAATTTAGATCCTACCAAGAATCAAAATGAAATTTTCCATAAGAGTAGCATGGAAGATTAGAAAGCAGTAGCAAAACTGACTTTGAGTATATCCAGAAAAATTGGCAGTTATATGGAATTTAATTCTTTAAGTGACAGTATGAATAAATCACTGTTGATGTGGGGTAATGCACAGTTGTTTTAACCAGTACAAGTAAACTACCCTGCTATCCAGCACAATTCAACTCAGCATGTTGAGATGACAAGACTAGGCAATAAGTTGTAATTGCCTATCTGCTACAGAAATTGTAGGGGGGAAACCTTGATCCCTTTGCAATCTACAGCAAAACTTCCACTGGCTTCATTAGAGCCAGATTTTCCATCTCTCTGTGTAAGTAAAGGTGAAGGGAGGAAATAAGGCCATGTCTCACTGAACTTCTATGTGATCTGTGTATATAAGGTCAAATTCGCATCTGGGACAAATTATTGAAGGCCGAGACTGCATCTTTTATTTTTTTAAGATTAAATAGAGATTGAAAGTCATGAGATGAGCAGAGGGAAGGCTCAATCCAGTAATGAGATGTTGGAGAAAACCTAGCAAATGTAAGATCAGAAAAGAGTGTAGCACTCTGTTGCCTCAAAGATTTAAAATAAAATCATTTCTCTATGAAACGAGGCCTTGAGCTGTGTAGCATCAAATTGGCCAGATGCCTCTGAAACACTTTGCTTGTTATTCTTTTAGAGTATTTAGTCCACAGGGATTGGTGGGTGAAAAGAAGAAAGGGGGGAAATGCGGATGGTCAGAAGCATCTGGAATAGGCAAGCATATGCTGACCATACCCAGGCATGCCATTAAACCTCAGAGCAGTTGAACAATAACTTGTCAAGTGTGTATGTGTAGGCTGTGGAATACAAGGTAATGCAGCCTAGGTAAAGGAAAATCATCTTTTGCCTGTGTGGGTAGGTCTAACAAGTGGAACTGCTTAAACAGATGTGCGCAAAAAAAGAAGCCTTGTAATAAATTATAGCAGTGGTAGAACGGGTATAATCAACAAGCAAACTAATGAAAACAGCAGTAGAAATTGAGCCAGTAGCGTAACACTGCACTAAATTTTCTTCATTCTATGTTGTATCCCATCTTAAAGAATAAAAAAGAAAAAAAAAAAAGAGATGAAAAATGGATATAACCCCCAAACAGCTATGCGAGCTTCTCTGAATCCGAAAGTGGCATGGCAATAAATTAATAAAAAAAGGTAAAAAGAAAGACAAACTATGCAGAAGCAAGTATTGTGAGTTACAGCATTTCTTTACTGGTTGCCATGTGATATCTCGTATTATAGGGCTACAAATTGAAAACAAAATGATATAGTTAAACTTCATGGAATTTACTTAAGGAGTTTGTAAGCACAATCTTGTTTTTAGAAAATATGTATTTTGTTTCCCTCCCTTTTCAATGAGAACTAATTCATTCAAGTCTCCTTTGCTGTCCCCACTAAATGCACAATATGGTATTTCCAGAGTGAATGGTAACAAATCATTTTAATCCTATAATCAATACATGAATTATATAAAGGTGTTAGTGCAGATGGACCAAATTAATTGTCTGCTGACATCCTTCTGATTACTATACTGGCAGAAAGGTGCTAATTTCTGTAATACTTCAACAGACATCCAAACTGTTTTGTCAGAGAGCTTGGACAGTGATGGAGGAGGAGTACACTTAACTGTAATTTTTTGTAGTAATTCATGGGAAGATTCATTGACATGTGCTAATGGCACTTGATTGCCCTCAAGATGTTTTCACAACAGAACTCTGCAAGTACCACATCAAGGTTTACTCAGTCAAATAGTTTTTTCTCCTAGCATCTAGATAATTTGTGACCACAGGCAAACTTTTGAAAATCCAAGGTGGCTTGCAACACTCTTTTGGGGTGAATCTGTCAACAGCCGTTTGGTAGTGATTGGTGCTCTAATGAAGAGCAAGCTCTTTGGGTTTTTTGTCATTTCTGTGCAAGTAATCCATTTCATTTCTCTTCACTGGCAGGGCATGTTATACATCTCATCCCATATAATCTGACTTACATTATGATTTGATTCATACACAGCCTTTCCACAGAGATTAATTAGCAGCAGGTTTGAAGTTTGCAAGTGAAAATATGATAATTGGTTTTCTTGGAATGTTAACATTTCAGCACTTCGGGTTCTCTCCATCTTTGTCTTCAGTGAAGCTGCAGTAAACGAGCACTATTTCTCTTCTAAATCAGACTCTTGTGAGGTTTGAAATACAGACATTTTCATCAAGCTGGATAATTTCCATAGAAAATTTACTAGCTCATGAAATATTGCAGGAGTAATTCATACAATGACTCCCTCCTCCCCTTGGTAGGTTGAAGTATGATGTGAGCAGTTCTGAAAACCCCCTGACAGTCACTTATTTAACAGCAGTGATTCCTAGCCTTTGCAACAAAAATCAGCTGACTCTTCTTTTTGCACAAAACAGAATTAACCAATAGGACTTTCATATGGTTGTTAAGTAGTGCTGCAAACAAGGTTACATTACCACCTTTGACTTCCTGAGCTCGCTTTTTCTGTTGCAGTGTATAATGCAGGTAACTCATTGTCGCATACCACATCTCTAAGTCCAATAACTTAGTAGGATTCTGAAAATAATTAGTAATTTAACTGAATAATAAGAACACTCAAAGTTACAATAGTGAGTAAAAATGTTACATGAACTATCAGCCCTGATGATTTAAAGACATAGTGTAATTGCTAACAGATGGGGCTGAAAAAGAAACTGACACTATGGAAAAGTTATTGTGGTGTTATCCATCATGGGTGGGTGTAGTTGTTTAAAAGCTAATATTTACTTAATTCTTTGTGATTTATCATCCTGGTGTTGTCCAAATATCTTTTTTCCAATTATATGATTTTTAAAAAATCTTAGCCTTCTCTAATTACTGTCTCATCCCATTACATCTTTGGCATCAGTCATCCTCTGAGCTTGGTCAAGGTACTGTCAATGCCCATTGATCTACACAGGTAAGGGTTGATTCAAATTCTTCTACCCATGTAACATCTAAATCATCATGTGGTTATGAGTTTGCATATGCAATTGCATGAGTTTCATGTGCCAATTATGTGTGCAATTGCAAGCATGTTTTTGCAGATCAGGCTCTTAATTTTCTTCCTTTAGAGGAAAAGGTTTTATTACCATTGTGGGATTGTTGCACAAAAAGCTGCTAAGAAAGAGCAAATTGTTTTAGATATAAGTGTGTTAGATAATACTTGAGACATGTTACAAAACTGAAGCCTCAAATAGTTTGCTTTCTAGTAATGACCTTTAAATATTCTGGGATCAATCTTTATTTTATTTCTTACATGTAAAATTCCCCATACTAATAGCAGGGACTACTGAAGACACTTGCACATAGCAAAGCAAAATCTCCTTGCCCACTGAATAGGGCTGAAAGGACATTAACAAGCCTTGAACAAGGTCTGGTTGTATGTAAAAACAGCTCTAGGAGGCTCAATGAGGAGACTGAGGTCTTGCCACTCTGCATCTGTCTGTGCAGTGAGGTTAGCAAAGATTTGCACTTCTTCTCAAGACCGAACAGGTCCATCCTATTTTCTGTCTTAATCTGAGCTCAAAACAAGAAGCAAACTTTGTGCATGAGCTTGCAAGTGAACTTTGGCTAAGCTAAAGCCAAGTGTGGGCAGAACGCATGCAGTTCATTGGACTCAGCAAAGGCACACGTCTTTCCTGGTGTAGATATTCCAAAGACTGTAGTCACAGAGTAGTCTACAAACCTCAGCTCTGGCGCAAGATTTGAAGTAGTTGCCCTTTGAAGCTGCATGGGGGCCATGTTAGACTTCCTCTGCTGAAGCCTGTCAGCTCTGTCAGGCTGGAATTTTCTGAAGGGGTCATGATTTTCACCCTGGTATGTCAGGACAGATATGCGCTCTCGCTGTGCTTCCTATTCACGTATTTTTTTTATCTTGGTGATACCCAGGGCGTCTAAACCAACAGTAGTTTCCTGGGTCTGCTGGAAACCCAGTGTAGGGTCTCTGAGGTCAGCCTGTGAAACTTTGTTGCACAGAGCCTTGTTTTCTCCCGGTTGAAGAAGGGGAAGAAGAAGCCGTGCCCAGGGAGGTGAGGTTGTATGGAATTCCTGCCAACAACACAAAAGAGAAGGAGGCAAATTGACTGTCTTATTAGGAACATGATCTGTAGTGTTTTTTGTCTGAAGAGGGGTTTGTTCCATGCTGATGAATATGTGTATCATATCACAAGAGTGCTAAAATGCCCCTGAGCGAGTACATTCCTTCAGCTCTCCTGCAGCAGCTCCCGCTATCCCAGCTACTGACCTGTGAAATATGGACATCCTCTCGATTTTTCCTCTACTTTGAAAGTTATTCTTTTCATTGTGTAAAATATTACCCTAAACAGTTAAATGAGAGTTGCATTTGCAGGGATTTGTGTATTAGTATTAATGGAAAATCTGACAGGTGGTCAGAGAGGAGTAATCATGCTATTCAATTGACATGGAAATACAAGCTATACGGATTTATTGTTTCAAAACTCACTTGATTTTGTCTGAAACAGAACAGACTTTTAAAAATCAACATTTCTGTAATAAAACCATGCAATTTTGGAGAGGGCATAAAGAAATGATCAAGAGAAAAGGTGGGAAGCTGCTAATTTTGACATGCTCTGATGAAGACAGAGCCAAATTTTGAGCCTCACAGTGCCATGATTCTAGTGGGCACTGTTCAGAAAGTCTCCTTTCCACATGGATCCCAGGGTTCTCTCCTGCTGGCACCTCTCTCCTGCAGGTCCTCTCCTGATGGCTTTGAGCACCACTTACTGTACCTAACCTAAGGATTTAGGGTGACCTTGACAGATCTTCTGAGGTGTTTATCTCCTTCCACTGACTGGGTGCAGGGACTTACACCTCAGGCTCAAAGATTACGGCCCTAAATGTGCATCATTTATCCCTTGACACTAGCATCAGCATGTTGATGTAAAACATTTACTGCTACCATCAGGTACTCGGACTGAATTCCAGTGTTCTCAAAACAAGACATGGAAAGGGCAAAGGTAGGCAGTGCCTTGGGGACCTGTGCTTCCCCCAAGCCCTTCCCAGGCTGCACCACTAGAAGCAGCCTGTCTGGTATTGCAGGGCATTTTTCTGGCCAGAATAAACATAAAGGGTTATTTAAAAATATGAAAATTGCACCTGGACATTTAAAGATAGGAAAATTGTACCTGGTCATTTAAAACAGAACTATTTGTTGTGCCTGTCATATGAGCGGCCATCAAAATCAGCATGTTTGCCATGATATGAGCAATTCTTTGATAAATCACTCTTTTTGCATAGAAAATTATTTCATCAGAAACACTGCCAGTTGCCCTAGATTGCAGGCTTGAAGTGTAAACTCAGTCATGGCATAAAAACCTCCCCAGCCTTGTTTTGTTTTGCAGCTGAGATTACCCATTTAAGACTCCTAGTTTAGACTTTTCTCAGATAGACCCCTTTTGTATTGCTGGGTCTTGCCTGCGAGAACAAGCCTGACAACTGGATCCTTACTTCACTAGTTCACAAAGAAGGATGCTTATTTTAGCTTTATTGAACACGTTTGGGCTCTGTGTTTCTATTTAACAAGTAGGAAATAATGTAGTAAGGTAGAAAGCTGCTTTCTGTCTCTTTCAAAGTCAGTATGGGTGGAGAAAAACACTCAATAGTGTGTTGTTAAGCATTTTTAGGATTGCTTTACCTTTTCCCTTGATTAGTTCCTCTTTGCTGAAGTCTGATGGGCTTCAAATAAACTGAAGGCTTGTGAACCTGGGAGCCTAAGCCCTCCTGCTGCTAAGGAAAGGTTTATAGACTAGTTCCTTTCATTATCGCTTTATAAATGGCATTGTTTGAAGCAGTATGTAGTGCAGCTTAAATAACAACTTGGAGGATGTTAGTCAATTTGCTGTTTGAGAACTAGTGTCTTTTCAAGCAGCTTTTTGGAGGGGTCAGGTAATTGTTAGTATTTGAGACAGATGGGAAAACTTTTGTCAACTAATGTTATCCCGTTACACCCCAGTCTGGTCTACATCCACTGCATGTATGCTGACCTTCAGGGCTACAGATACGCAACAAGTGCCTTTGGCTCTCCAGATAGGTGTGATGCTGGTATAACTTATGGACAGCCATACATGATTCATTAGGTTCTTCTATAGGATGAGAGAGCCAGAACCTCCCCCAGATCCTCCAGCTGCAGCCCAAAGCATGCAGCAGACCTTGTGGATCTCTTTTCCTTTCAAAGAGCAGCGCCATCATTGGAGCAGGATATTCACATGGAGCCTCAGTGTCTTCCTCTATGGGGTGATCTGATGCTGCTTGGTACTGGGAGTGTCCTCTGTTTTAGAAAATCTGAATCTGTGGTGTCTACAACACCCAATTTCTTTTTCCAGTGTCACAGAAAAGGATCTTTTGAGATAGGATAAGGTCCCCGACACCTGACTTTGAAGGTGTCTTCTTAAAAGCATTGTTCTTTCTGCCATAGCTTCTTCTATTCTTGCTCTCTTCCAAATCAAATTTAATGCATGTTCCTGAAGAATTTGTGTATTCTCTGGATTTTGGTCTCCTTTGTCAATACTATGCCTTCCTTTACTGTTTCTGCCATCTCTTACCCCCTGGCTATGAGACAAGTAGCTAGGGACCAGGGCAGGTTTTTTGTTAAGTACCTGAACAAGTGTGTCTGATATCCATGGTAGTGCTGGCTCAGTATGTGTGTGTGTAGGAGGGTGATTTTAGGGTTTTAGAAGTGTTCTTCAAAGAAAATTAAATTAAATATCTGAAGGAGGATGAGCACCCTCTGTGGCACAGGTGAACCACAGAAAAGCACTGTGAGTATTTGTGATGGCTTCAAACTAATCAGATGTCCTGCCAGTAACTGAGAGAGTGCTTTAGCCTTAATGGGGAGAACAGAGCTCTATTTCAAAGCTTTCTAGCATGCTGAAATGGCTAGTTCTCATCACAGAGGTCCTTAAATGTGCTAAGTCAAAGTCCAAGGTGCTGTGGATCCCCATGTGGTATGATCTGTGACCAGGGAGCTCTATACCATGTAGGACCTTGCAAAGCAGCTTGAGACACACAGTTGGATATTGCACAAAGTGACTAAAAGAAAAGGAGGCCCAGCAATAGCAAAATATTCAAAACATTTTTTGTTCGGTTTTTACAAGTAAAAGTATAAACACATGTGTGTGAGCAAGAATGATGTGACAGTGGATTATGACTGTTTTGGAGTCTTTACCCTCAATTTCCTCTTGCTGCATTTACACTCTGAAATGTATGCACGTGGACCAGGATTCTTGTCACTTATGTATACATCCAGCCTGAGGAGCTATAATCAGCATTCAGATATTACAGAAGCAGTTTTTACATTGCTTGCAGTGTCTCATTGGTGCTAATTTATTTGTATGTGATGTTAAACACTTGAAATCAACCCTTCGGGTAGCTTACAAATGCGTATTTTGTGATGAAAACTAAAGGCAAATGGAATAAAGAGGGAGGAGAAAAATCAGCAATAGTGGCAAACAACAAACAAAAAGCCTCAAAACCAAATGACAGGAACAGCATCTATGTGTAAATATAACATTCTTCTGCAGTGTTTGCAGTCCAAATGCTGGGCACTGGAGACAGTAAGCAACCGGCAGCAAGACAAAACTTCCTTCACAATTATTTACATTAAATACTTGTTACTTTTTACTTCATTGTCCAAGCTGAATGCAAAACACCATGAAAATAAGTAAGTTAAATTTACCAGAAAAAAAAATAAATCCCTTTGCTTTTGCACTGGTGATGGTGCAAGTAATTGTGTCTGCTTTAAAAGTCTGGGCTCTGACTCTAATTTATGCTTCTCTGACATATTGAAAAAGCTATACATGGGTATAATGATGTGCCAGAGCTGTGCAAAAAGGGCTGAGTGTACAAAGGGAAAGGAATTTTTGATTTTCAAACCTGACAGTGGCTTTTAAGCTAAGCATGGACGAACTTTGCTTGTTCTGCCATGTATTGCTTCATCTCTGGCCACTAAGGGTTACTATTGTCATTTGTTGAATGTGTAATAGGATTTAGAGATGGATTAAGCTAAATATTTTGGCTGCAAAAGTTTTTTTTTTTTGTTTTTTTTTTTTGTTTTGTTTTTTTTTCTTTATTTTCATGGAACAAGCCTCTTCTCTGCTTACACAAAGAAGGTTGTACAGTTTAAACAAAACCGAATGGAAATTCTTGAATGAGACAAAGATGTTGCAGTTCAAATACACTCATTCTGTTTTTGTGGTGATGTGGCATCATCATGACTAAAGTTTGTTGTTTCTTTTTTTGACTGATGTGTATCCAGGAAAAGATTCTGACTTAAAAGCTTAGGATTCAGACTCCCAGCCCAGGCTTTTTTGAGAATCATTATCACTGCAATTGGGCAAGGAAATGCTTTATGGAACAAACAAACCAACAAAAATAAATAGAGAGTTCACAGTATTTTTTCATGTTTCCAAACCCATGACGGTTTGTTATTCATATCTATATTAAGCATGTGCAGTTGGAAGTTACCATAGGTCACAAGCTTTTGCTTGTTTCCTGAAGGACCCCAATATTGCATTGTTTTTTTTTTTTTTTTCATGAGGGAGTAAAAGTTGTTTCAGACAGTGTACAAACAACCATTTTCATAAACCCCCTAAATTCAGAGTAGTAATGATTCAGTCAACTAGGACATGTTCTAAATGGATTGCTAAAGCATGTTCACCATCATATTAATCTTGTTCTAATTCAGTTCTTTCAACTGGAAGTTTTCTTCTCTAGCCTAGTCTGACTTTTCTCATTTTAAAACTTCACTGTATCTGGGAAAGAGAGAGAAGGGACAATTCTTGTTTCTAAAGATCATGTTCACACACATAATTTGCTAGTGTCAGGAAGCTCCAAGAGTTCCTGCTGTCTTGCCATCACCCAAAGTACCTTTTCTGATCCTTTCTGTACAAGGTTATCAGGAGAGACCTTAGGCAGACATATTTGTGGCTGGGCTGGCACAGCACTGTAACATTTCCCTGCCACATGGTTTGTCAGATCAGGCATGAATCCCGTATCTGAGCTGTTACCTCTGGAAGGCATTTTCATCTAGCACACAATCCAGGGATTTGTTGCTTTTCGACTGAAACAATCATAGAAAATACAAACCAGAACCATATCACTGCACTGTGTTATTCAAATGAGAGGTCAAATTACCCCCACTGATGTAAGCAGGGCTGCCAAGGTCTAAATGAAGACACAACTTGGCCAAAGGTCTGTTTCTAATGTGGGGTTTGAGGGTTGGTAGGTCTTGCATCTAATGTCAAACAGCTGCAAGACAGTACCAGCTCCATTGGAGAATATGCACACACTTCTAAAAAAACCTCCTCAAACAAAAACATAAACCCCAACAACCCCAAATCTTAACATATTACTTAAACTTTGCCAGCTAAAGTAAAAGTATAATTGCTCATTATTGCCTGCTATTTTAGTTTGAGTTCCCTGTATGAGATTACTTAGGTGCATTAAAGCATGCTAGGATATTTCAGTACAATGCTCATGCTGCTTCTCCCCCTGCTCCCACTTCTCCACCCCACCCCCTGAAATCTCAAGGGCCTTTACAAAAGTGCAAGCGCAATTCCTGTATCATTTGCACCCCTGTAGACCTGTGGCAGTTCCTCTTCATTTGCATTTGGTAGCAGAGAGCAAGCTCAAGATGTGAATTTGGTGTACCGTTAGCATGAGCGAAAAAATAGCTCATCCATTAATCCTTAGTTTCATTTATCAATGCAGCTTTTGGTGTCTTAAGATTACATAAAAAGACACTGTTATAACTATAATCATTCAGGAACTCAACTACAGCCATACATAATAAATATGAATGCATTGCTCAGAAATTGTTAATGGCCAGCAAAATATTCTTTTTCTGAAGTACTGCCAAGTTTCAAAACTGCATGTGTCATCTTATCACGTACTATACATTAAGTGTTGGTCATGTAAGTCAGATCTGCCCTATGGGTATTTTAAATTGCAAACATAACTTTTCAGAAACTCTATTGTAATGGGTTTTTATTTGACTTGGTTTCTAAATCAGCATAATATGTTCATACCAGTTCTGTTGCTTTTACCTTATTCTTTGCCACTTCTATATCCTTTATCTGAACAAGAAACAAAGAACAACAATTTGTTAGGTAGCTGAGCATCTAATGCTGCCTAAACTCTCTATAAAATCTGTAGTAAATTTATGGTATGCTTTTTTTCTTTTTTCATATGGAACCAGTATAGAAGTGGAACTTAAAACAGCTTACAGGTTAGCCACAAAAGAAACATAATCTTTTTTCCAACAGGTATTGGCAATAACAAACTTGACACATTTAAGATAATAATCTCGAAACATTTGAGTTTATGCATTTGTTTTTCTGCTGTACAGTTGTAGTTTTGTAGTTCAGCAGACACCATCCTCCTACACAGTGTAGCTCTTAGTTTAGATGTAGTCCCTGGTATGATATCTTTGCGGTTTCAAGCCATTGTAAGTCTTCCCTCCTGCCTGAGACAGACTGACTGTGCTGCACTCTAAGGATGCTCAGTTTCTTTTTCATTTTCTTTTTTTTTTTCCTACATTGTGACTGACTCTAGAAGCAGCCACTGTCTAAATTCCCAAATCACCAACAGGAACGTGAGGACTTGAAGCAGTGTGGTGTGCCAGAACCTAATCAGGTTTTTTCTCTTTAGAATGCTATCTGTTCAGGATATTTTTCTTATGTCACCTGTCTGAGAACTAGAAGCAGAAGACCTTGATGTGCAGATGAAAGCTTTGAATTTAAATAGAATTATCTCTGAAAGTTATGGGTAGACAAATGGATCAGTAAACATTCATGTATTACACATCGAATATATTTGTGAATTACAAACAAGATGTGAGGAAAACACAAGTATGGAAAAGTTGTTTGTTTTTAGAAAAGAGAACTGCAACATCTCAAAGCACAGAAGATTAAAGTAGTGCTTTCAGGCATTCTGTTCCAATGAACTCTTGTATATATAAATCTATTTGCACTGGAAGTTGAAGATGTCATTCATTTCACAAATACTAGCGTCATCCCAGGAAATGGGACTATGAAAATTACTATTAAACCTCATGCTTTAGGTTTTAAGGTAGCTGCAGTTCCAAGAGACCAAACACAATCTAACTCTGGGAGTCAAATTAGTGTTCTGTTGAAAAGACTTCTGACAGACAGGGCACTATAGCACTGGACTGCTTTAAACTACATCCAGAATAACAAACCTTGTTGTCATCAGTCCATGTCCACAGCATGCCAGTCCCAATGCAGGGATCCTTCCTAGCTGCAGTAGCAGACACCTGTCTGGCTTGCTAGGGCACTGCTGCAGGTGAAGTAGACAGAAAAGCAAAATTCATCTCCCAGGCACATGCCTGCATCTGGTCCTGCTTCAAGAAGGCAAAAGGTCTGAGCAGAATCATTCATAAATATCACTTCCCCATCTTAACACTCAGCAAGGATCCCGAAGTAATTTTTCTCAATAATTTTTCCCAAAATATGTTTTAACAAGGAAAAACTGGAGCATCTCTATTTTCTCTGTGTAAAGACTTCTAAAGTCAAAAGACTTTTGGTAATATTTCCATAAACCCAAGCCATAAAAACATGCTTGAAATTGGAGATGTGCCGAGTATTTTCTGACCTTTGAATGGGATTTACCCATCCCATAAGACGCATAATGAGAAAAGCAACCAGCAGAGAGCCAAGAAAAGGTAGAGTGTTCTGGTTGGAAACTCACAATTTTACATGCAACAAAAACCTGGAACAGTCAGTTGCATCAGTTTTAGACAATCAGTACGAAGAAAACAACTCTTTTATTGCTGCTGTCAATCCTTGAAAAGTATCAGGTCAGTGTTTGGTAACTGCTGACTTAAGGCATTACACTGTTCTTGGGTATAGCTGCCCCTGTTCTTTAATACTAAACACTTTGTTTCATGTTTTTCTATGCTTAGCATTGTTTTGCTTGATATGTTTTCCTACTAAGTGGGGAAAATGTTCTGGTTGCAGTCAAATAACATAAATGTATAGACATGATTCATTCCTGTGCTATCACTTACTGTAATTTTACTTGATCAGAGAAGCTACACCAGCATAAAATTAACAAAGTTGCAGTGAATCAAGCACACATGTAAAGCAGAATAAAAATAGTTTTCAATGAGATACTAGATTACTTTTGTGTATTATTTAAAGTACCATAGGGTGTACATTTTAACTGAAATGAAAGATTTATATAATTTTATATACTGTATATATCATTTTATATAAAATTATATATCATTTTAATAAATGTAAGAGGCATAAAATTCATTTAGAACAAAGAGTGAAAATATTTTTTAAAGCTCTGTTGTTGATTTTATTAATAACTTTCTCAAAGGTTGCCTTTTTGCATGGAGACATCTCAGTTACAGGTGCTTTTTTGTATTCTCCCATGTAGCATAAGCTGAATCAACTTGCTTTTACTTAGGCCAAAATAATTTTCAGTGTTCACTTTTTCTATATGTAACAAAAATCTAGCATAAAATAGCAACATCTCTCATTAGTTCTGTGCGTGGAGAAAAGACTTGTCATCTGTTAAGCTATCAAAACTGAAACAAAATCATTAGGGAGTAACCAGTCATCTTCCTTTCCAGCATCCACTGTCTGATGTAATGAGGATGGTGGACTGACATGCTGCTTACATTCCTTACATAACTTGTGGAAGCAGTTGCTATTCAAGGAGAGCAAAAAATAGACACTGGTATAAAACTTTGTCAAGATTTAGACTTCCAGATTTGTTTGTTTTGCCAACCCAACATCCTGCATTTGTCTGTCTTTGTTATGGTAGTCTTCTCTGCAGACTGAGCTGCCTTTTAATAGTTAATTAAAATGAAGCAAATTAATTCATTTGGGTTTCCTTCCCACAGTTTTCCATTCATAGTTTCTTACCATCCATACTTCTTATACATACATGAGTATATGTAGTTCTTATAATAGAGGAGTGAAATATAAGGTGCTTTCACATAGGGAAGAGATACTTCCTCCCCCTGTCGGGGACTGAGAGCTCAAGTTGTGTTCTTCATCTGTGGCTTTCCCAGGCTCTCTTCCCTTGGCCCACTTGTGACTGCTCATCAGTGCTCCCAGAGAATTTCATCTGGCCCACAACCTGACTCCCTGCAGGCTCCTGAATGACTCCCATGATAGAAGGCTGTCAAGGTTAAATTGTCTAGACAGAAGCTTTGTCTCAGCTGCCCTCTTTCCGACTGCAGTTCTGAGCCGCTCGAAGTTATTCCTGCAAGCTGGTGCTGTGCGAAATACCTGTGCAATGCATCATGTTGCAGAACTTGTGTTGCTTGTTCTCAGGCTAGCAGGGAAAATGTGTCCAGCAAATCGTCTGCTTCCTGGAGTTGGACCTCCCCTTTTCTGTTGGGTCAGAGGTTCAACCGCATGCCCTGGGAGGAAAGATAGTATATAGTTTTTTTCTGCAGGTGGAAGAAGTGGCATTGTTCTCCTTTCAGAAAACATAGCCACCAAGTTAGAAGTAATGGGAAGAAAATGGGGCAGTGATGGTTTCTGAAGCTCATGAAGATGCTATGTTCAGGGAACATGCATTTTATTATAACTGGATCTTACTATGAGTAATATTATTTCCTAATTAACCACAGGGATGCATGAGCTTTGCAGACTGAAAGACTGAACATAGGAAATGTCCCAGGTCTGTTTTTAATCAAATTTATGTTGTTGTGAATTACTTGCTTTTGCAAAAAGTTGCAGGGGTAGCTCGTGTTAGGAATTACCAAGGGGGCATGAAGGTACATCCCATCACAGCCTTGTAATATCTCTGGGGCTGTACCTGTTTTTCTTATGAAATAATTTTTTCTGCAGAATTGGAGCATGCTTTTGAGTAGACATGGGAATGGGGGATGATCTCATTACCTCTATCCTCCTTAGATCTGTTCTAGGGCTTTTCAAGCTCACCAGGGACTGTCTTTCCCGTCCATGTACGCCCTAGTTGGGTCATGAAACTGGAAACTGAACTTTTGTATGCAGATGGTGATGGATTTGTAATAATGAAAGCATTCAGCTTTTGAAAAAAATGTTTTAGGTTTTTGGGCTTTTTGGGGGATTTTTTTCAATATTCCCGAATGGAAAATAATTTTTTCTTGTGTGGATCATTCCAGACCTTGACTGCGTAGATACACGCACCCACCAGTGAAGGACTGGGGAGCTGTCAGCATATGCTCCACATTAGGAATGAGGCAGGAATAGCTGTGCAGACAAGTACAAGGCAAAAGCTGTGTGCTAGTACAGATGAAAATATCAAGGAGAGAAGAGGAAGAAATTGGAGCCTGGCTATGAAATTTAGTCAGGGTCAGCCCAGGGCTATGTGTCAACTAGCCTCACAGTCTGACAAAGGACAAGGAAGGGCAACATTTAGCAGAACTAATGTCAATAGGGTGTGACTAGAGTACACATCTAGCATGTTTCTTTTTCATGGCAAATCTATGTAAATAAACCTGCTACATCTAGGAAATGCATAATGTTTTTCTGGCTTATGGGTATTCCACAGCTGAGGATATGCCACTCATTTGTCAAAATTAGGGAGTATCTACTTTAAATATAATTACAGTAATCAAAAATTCTTAAAAGTTGCATTGGATTTTTTCATTTTTAAAAATAAAACCTGCTACTTTCTGTATAGGTGTACTTAATTATTAATAAAATAATTAAGCAAGATATTTTTATATTAGCAGTAAGGTGTGTGCATGTTTGTGTAGATGTGAATACAATAAAAAGTAAATTCTAAAGAGATGAATTAGTTGGTAACCTTAATCAAAGTTTCCAAAGTAAATCTGTCACTAAATTGATGGGATATTGAAGTGTCTGGCAGGATCAGGTCTTGTTTGTACCTGAATTGTGGAGCAGAGCTGTCTTTTTGCTCTTATGTGAGTTCTCATGGCACCTCATACAAGGCACATTTCAGCCCACATGATATAATGATATGACATGGAAACAGTGCAAGAGGCTTGCTGCTTAGGCCTATGCAGCAGCTACTACTGTAGGAAGAGTCACGCTCTGAGAGGAAAGTAAAGCAGACACGATAAGAAGTCTCGACTGGCAGAGACACTCTTCAAGGGCGCATGCCACAACTTCGTGGGTTGCCATCGCCTTCCTCTCAGGAAAACAGAGTGAACTAGTGATGCAAGAGCGCTTCTGTGATCTGTCTTGGAGGCACTGATGGCACCACAAGTCAAAGTCTCTATGCTTATACAGCTGTGGCAATACACAAGTGTTGAGAGGAGCATTGTGTGGTGGGCACCTGCTGAGCCAAAGATCTGAGATGAATAGCACCCATATTGATTTGCCTATAATGGAGTGGAAAAGAAAAATGCCCAGGTTTTGTTGCAGGTATTTTCATGGGGTATTAAATTGGTGGATTAGTTGCAAACAGCAGTACTGATAAAGTCTCCTGTCCATCTTGATGGTTGGGCCTTTCTATTAAAATGACACATAAATAACCTATTATGTCCCCCACCCATGGAAATTCAAATGCACCTGTCAACTTGATAAAGCACTTGCCTGGAGGGAAGCATTGTTTACATTTTCACTCCATTCTTCAGAAAAAGTGAGATTCTAATTATTTTTCCCACTGTAAATTAATGCTGACTATGATGGTTAGCATATCTCTGTATTGTTATATCTATGCAAAAGTTAAATAATAGAACTGATCCATCATGTATTATGCAATGTGCATTTTTATGACAGGCTTCCCTTTGATCTTATTATGCCTTTCTTCATAAATACTTACTTCTTTTTTCCCAGCAGCTGGGGGAATCTTTGTTGACTGCTAGTTCAGAAGTTGAAATCTGTCCTGTGTGAAAAGGAAAATGCAATTTTCATGTTTATTGAATGCTGAACTTTGCTATCATCCGAGAAGGAAAAAATAAGGATAGAAAAGTACACTTCACTCATAATAATCTTCATTATAATAGACAATTGGTTACAGTACACTAAACTATTTTTCTACAAATGAAGCACATCAAATTCAATAATACAATCCAATTGTTTCTGGACATCTTAGTAAATTTTAAGTCAAGAAGGGCAAACTAGTTAAGGTGAAATCAAATAGCAGCACAATCTTTCTTCCATGCATAAAATAACACCACACTTTTGGCCAAAACTTGAAGCTGAAATATAAACCATTTCTGAGGGTTCTTAGCAGTCAGTGTTACTTTGTTTGTAATTTTTTTTTTTTTTTGACTGATTTAATGGTTCCTGCTTGAGCTGAAGGCAGAACTGCTGAAATTCCACAAAGGGGCTGTTTTTGCAATACTGTGCTACAAGTGAGAAATATTAGTGTCAGAAGAATTTTTGCTATCTGTTTTCCTAACTCAAGCAGTGAAGAAGGCATTGCTTAGGGGCCTTTGGTACACTCAGAGAACCCCAGGAGGCAGCTTGATCGTAAAAGTTCTTTTGACAAGTTTTGCAGACCCAACTGGTTTACATGCACTGCTGAAAACTTATGCAAACTGTCCTGACCATCTGGCCTTTTGTCTACTTGCTACAGTAGATCTACACCTCTAGATTTTTAAAGAAACATCAGTGCCAGGCATGGTTAAAACATTTGCAAAAAGCAAAAAAAAAACCCAAAAAACAACCAACCCAACAACCTTGGTGCAGAAAAAAGGACTAAAATGTCAAGGAAATACCTTAGGAATTGAAGCACTTTTGGGTTAGGCTCTGTTGCTTGCAATTGGGGTGCTGGCCTTATGGAGGCAGAAAATCCTTGGGTTGAAGGTAGCAGACAAGATGGGATAGGAATGGGGAGCACTAATCTTGACCACAAAGGAAGACCTGAACCTTTTATTGTCTTCATTTTTGTTCTTTCCTTCTTTTCTACAATGAAACCAGAATTTGTTTTGCTGTCACGGAATATCAAATTCTTACGCAAGTATGCCAGGCTCTTCCGCTGCTGTCCATCCTTTAAGGAGGGCCATGAAAATGATCAGAGGGCTGGACTTACCTCTCCTTTGAAGAAAGGCTAACAGAGCTGGGGTGGGTCAGCCTGGAGAAGAGAAGGTTGCTTGGAGACCTTATAGCAACCTTCCAGTACCTAAAGGGGCCTACAAGAAATCTGAAGAGGGATTTTCTGCAAGGGCAGGCAGGATAAAACAAGGGGGAATGGATTTAAAACTGGAAAAGGGTAGATTTAGATTAGACATTATGAAGAAATTATTTACTATGAGGGTGGTGAAGCACTGGAACAGGTTTCTCAGAGAAGCTCTGGCTGTCCCATCCCTGGCAATGTTCAAGATCAGGCTGAACAGGGCCTTGAGCAACCTGGTCTAGTGGAAGGCATCCCTGCCTGTGGCAGGGTTGTTAGAACTGGATAATGTTTAAGGCCCCTTCCAACCCAAACCATTCTGTGATGATCCTGCCAGGAAAATGGGTCTGAAACTCTTTTTTTTTTTTTCCCCTTCATTTTTCCCTCTATGGCCTACCTCTGCAGCAATATCTGCAAGAAAGCAGCGAATTACTGGTGATTATTTGAAAAAAAGGATATTATAATTTAGGTACTGTTGAAGCAAATAGCCACATACATGCGCTACTACAGCTATTATTTTATTTCACTATGGGTTGCTAACTCTTTTTAATGTGGGCAGCCTATTTTTACCTGTGTGTACAGCGGCTGGAGCAATGGGGCTGCAGTGCACATGAGAGTTTCTAGATGCCTCGTGGTAAATGTGTTTGCTTGTATGCATGTGATCTTGAACACTGCGTATGAAATCTGTGAACGCAAACTTACTTCTTTTAACTATCTTTTCTTTGCATTTAGTCTGTTCCAGACACTAAATGTCTAAGATAAAATGTTCATTGCAAATAGGTTAATTGACAAACATAGCTCCTTTGTTTTCTGTTTACAGGTTTTTATGACTACATTGTTTTTCTACAGATCTGTTGGGGCTATTTTCACAATTTTTTTACAAAATGTCTTCTGTGGGCAGATTTTAACCCATAAGATGAACTGCTCCTTTAATCTATTTACTATTTGTTTTTTCTGGTGTATGTCTGGTCACCAAAGTCATATAGTAGTATTTCTGCTTTCTGAATGCATTATGGTTATAAACAGATGAGTAATGAATAACAAATGTTGATGAGCAGATAATGAATAGCAGACATTTTTATTTACACAGATATGCCCTTGTATGCATTAAAATACTGACTTCCATGGGGAAAATAGCTTTTCCTAAACACTTTTGTATATAAAATCCTGTCTGTATGAAGTTACTGAAGATGCTTTCTTAAGTAACTGGTTCCAGCATCCCTTATAAAATTTGGGAAATGAGGCATAGAGAGTGTCTTCTCTTACCCACATGAACCAAACCTGTTCTGGGCTTGAAATACAGCAGGACTCTCTGGAATAGGAGGGGAATGTATTTTATCTCCTTTCCTTAGGGCAAATCAATGGACAAAGGCACTGCTATGAACAAGGAAATGCAAGAAAGCTGCAGCCTTTAATTTTCTCTAAGATTTTTGCTGAACTGAATATCAGTTTTCCTTGACCTAATACTTGAGATGACTTTTTTTTTCTCAATTTGTTACTGTTTGGAAAAGTCTATTTCTACATTTGTGTGTTTATTATGGATGACTCAGATTTTGAGATTTAAAACCACGTTAAATCTGAAATGATGGGATGGTAACCAGCAGACTTACAGTAGCAATGGGTGCATGGTGTCCAAGAAATATGTGACTACGCTTTGTAATATCTAAAAAAAAAACCCAAAAAGACTGTTTCCTAGTGTTACGATGCTGAGCAGCTTGCCATAGATCTATTCTGGGATTTCTCCTAAGTCGTTTACAAAGAGGTTATTCTCAGTATATGGTTATTTTCATCATTCAGTCTGGCCATGTCAGTTTATTAAATAAATCAGGGAAGAGTGTAACAACAATGCTTTAGGCATTCATAATTTGACTGAAATGAACAATTCTCAGATACTACTGGTCCATTATGTTGGTCCATTATGTTCATAAATAGGACAATTTAGAAACAAGTTATCTATCTGCAGAGTTACTACAGGCAGTCATAGGTGGGGATATTGCACTGGTTTGAAAGAGTTGGCTGCCGATCCGGCTTTGTAGGTCAGAGTACAACAGTTACAGTATGTGTGCCTGGCAGAGGTCCTCTGCCAACAGCACACCAAAGGCCTCTGTTAACCTGAGACATTTACACGCTTCACTATTGCCCCATGCACACGAGCAGATGCTATCACCCCAACACATTACAATGCATATGTATAAGCATGTGTACATACTTATATTTATACATTTAAGTATTAAATATGAGAGGCATTGGTGTAACTAGCCGTGATGTTCTCAAGACAGTATGACTTTTGTCAGTCTTAATAGCTTCTCTTGTTCATGCTTTTGCTTTTAATTTCTCCAATTTAATGATTTATTCAAACTGAGTTCATTTTCACTTCTTGTAAAGTACCATATCCTTCCTATGTTGCCTTGAAAATCTTCCCCACTGTCACAGCTAGTCCTGTGTGAGGCTCAATGCTAGCCTTACCCGGACATGGATGTCACCAACATGCCTTTGACACAGCCAGCAAAGGTGGTTTTAGGCATGTCCATGTAAATATTTCTTTTCCCAGAGTTGCTGGAAAGGTTTTCAGCAACAGCATGTTGGAGATGGGGTTTGCAATACTTTAGGGGTGCTGAGCTTCCCTCAGAGGTTAATACTAGCCGGCTTTTGGGTTTTTTCAATTGTAGAGCTACACTGGTTTAACAAAGATTGCCTCCAGGACAGTAATTCCCATATTTACAACTTTTACCACAGAAAATGCGCTTAACATGTTTATGAAAGTTACTTCAAGTAAATACAGCCCTCTCAAGTTTTCATGGGTTTTTTTTCTGTAATTTCAACACTTTTGCCCCTTCATCTAAAGTTAACAACTTGTAACTTTTGCTAATTATTTGTCATGACCAGCTCACAGTTCTGCTCATTCTCAGCTGGTGTGTCTGGTCTCTATTGCTCATTTTATGAATTTTCTTTGAATACTGCTTTCAAACATTTATATATTTTGCAATGCATGAAGCTGGAATTGGTTCACGTGACATTGCTAATAATAAGGCTTCAAGCAGTTAAAAATCAGTACTACTCATAAGCATAGACGTATATTTTTCAACTTTTTAAAAATAATTTTCATGCTGATGTCTTTGTTTTTAAGACACTAGAAGTCAGTCTTCATTCCCACTGTTGCTCAGAAAATTTGAGGAATCTTTTTTCTTTTCTTCTTTATAAAAGCTGTCAAACAATAGAAAACCTCAGTATCTTTATGCACTAGCATGACATTTTCTGTACCCTGACCTTCGAAATATTAATAGCAATTGTATCATGAGTATACCATATTTATAAATACACATTTATTAATATATTTGTATTAAAAATGTGATTGAGTTCTACTTCAGTAACGTATTTCTATACACTTAGTATAGCATGATACAGTTATACAACAAAGTACATTTGTATATGAGCTTTGAAATGTATTTTTGCATTTTGTTCTAGATTATGAACTGTAATTTCCAAAGGGTGACATAATTTACTTTCTTTGTACAAGAAGCATGTTTCATTCCTTTAACAGTCTGTGTATTTTTACGTCACATTATACGTTAAAGGAACAGTGATTAAAATCATTGTTGTCAAGAAAAAATGTATTAAAATTATTAATAAGACTTAAACCCACATGAGATTTAGTGAATCATCTGATCTGACCTAAATTTACGACCCTTTCTCCCAGTTCTTTCCTTTGCATACTTGAACAAAGAGGAGGATCAAAAGAAGAAAAGAACTACCATAATAAAGATGAGTGAAAACTGTATATTTACATTGTAACATGTTGTGATTATAATAATATAAACAAATAAACTATACAGGCATTCACATCAGACCTCATTTCAAGCTGAACTATTATAAAGCGATTAACAGCCTCACACTCCTGCTTTAATTAAGTTATGTTGTGAAATATTCAGCATTTGAACCTGTTCTGGCCTGCCTCTTTTATCATTGAATTACCATGCTTAATGTGTTTTTCTGCTGAAAGATGAATTTCATTTAAGGATTACTGTACACTGCTCTGGCATTTCGTGGTTTCTTGTCAGCCCTTGTGAATCTAGATCATAGCCAGCTTCAGTTCCTCTGGCATGTCCTATATGCACAGTCTCTTGACTAGCCTGTCTCGGTGGATTTATTAACTCATATTGTATTCCTGTAGAAATGAATGGACATTTTTGATTAACTTAATGATAGAAATTTCAGATGACAGCAGAGTTTACTTTTGGAGCTTATTTCAGGTTATGTAGGCCACAGCAGCTCTCTAGTGACCTATCACTTCACTGAAATGTGTTTTGAAAGTTTCAAGGCAGTGGACATCTGTCTGCCAAATACTTTAAGATGGTGCTAGTAAGAAGGGAATTGATCAGTCCTTCAGAGCTGGGGTGTCTAAATTCACAGCCATCCCCAGCACTGCTCTTTCCTTCCTGGGATTGGTTTCCAGTTATTTTATCTGCATACAGCAGATTTTGCCTTTGGGCAAATTCATGCTACCAGATGACTTTGAGGAAAGGTCAATGAGTGATGGTCCAGCCAAATGTCCCATTTCCCTCCTTTATACTTTTTGCCTACCCTGGACCAAGGCAATGCAAGATGGTGCCTTTTCATTCTTGGTTGTCTGATGATCAGACTGTGCTTTTAGGAAGGGGAGGACATGTCAAACGATACTGTCATGTTCTCTTGGCTAGTCATAGAAATGTCCTTAGAGAGAGTTCATTAGATCTTGAAATGTGAAAACAGGTCAGGTGGATTTGTTTACTTCTACCACTCTGCAGATCTGTGCTCTCAGGCTCGGTGGCAAAGCAGAGGATCCTGATGCAGTACCTGGTCCTGTATGGATATGGTGCCACAGGGATGGCACTCAGAGCTAGGAACTCCTGAAGGAAGTCTTTGCCCTGGCAAGGCAAAGGTTTGCTCAAGCAAAAAAAGGTTTAAATGACATGGCTTTGGCTTTGGCTTCTAACATGGTAAATTGACGCTCAGCTCTGGCACTGGCTGAAAATATGTGTGGTAGTTTACTTGTGTGAAGGTAATCTAAGGTCGATGCTGTCCTCTGTGCTGGACAAGAACAGCATGCATATCTTTGCCCCAGAGCTCACAGCTTTAATGGGCAAAAGAGAGCTTCAGAGAAGGGTGTGGTGTTAACAGTGGATGATCCATGGCTTGCGAAACACATGGTAAATAAACTCCTCTACTTGTTGGTAGGGACAAAAACAAAAGAAGGACAAGCAGAATTAGTGAAAGTGAGCCATGATGAAGGTCAGAGAATCAGCAGAAGAATGTGCAGGATTGATTCAGGAGGGAGGAAAACACTCTGAAGAGAAACAAGCAGTAGAGGGGAGGAGTATCATAGCAGGATCAGGACAGAGATCATCCTGATTGTCCTGTGGATCCCCTGCAAACTGAATTTCTGAGCTGGTTCTCCCACCCATTTCTGTTCCCTGAAGTCAGAGATCAGGGGGAAGGCACAAGGCCAAGAAGGGCTTGGTAGTCTTGATTGGACAGGTCAGAGCTCTCAGTTTTGAGATACTGGGATGAGAGAGGAAGGTAACTGTAACGTGGTCTTTGCTCCTTGTTTCACAGGGTGTGGTGTGGCGGCTCTTGCAGCTGCTTGTCTCTGCTCTGGCCAGCAGTATTCCAGCAGAAGCTGTCTTTCTGCTTTCATGAGAGCATTGGCCACCTCAGTTCTTAGGCATCAACTGTGTATGGCAGGCATGTAAGACACATTTGATTTGTAGGCAAAAGAAAATGCAGGGCTTGTCCTGTCCTTGTGGCTGCTATATGTTCCAGATAAGTACTTTTGAATGAAAGCCTTTTAACCACAGAGATTTTGGTGGGGGAAACTCAGATTGTGCATATTTTACCTTAAATTTCAGATGACCTTTTCTTGTTTTGAAATGTATATAATTGTTTAGGACCAATGCAAATGAAAGCTGACACTAAAATGAAGTTTCCTATTGTTCTGATGTTCCTGGAAAAGAGTTGGATATAATTTTCAGTGCATGTTCTTTCCTTCTTAACTTTCCTAAAACCAATGCTCTGCTAAGGCAGTTGCTCAGAAGAGCAGCATGCATGTCAGGATAGTGGCATTGGCACACTGTGCTAGTTACAGGATTCCTTGTAGTGAGTAAGAAGAGCTGAGGAAACTTGAACTGGAACACAAGCAAACTGAGATAAATCTAACTTTTCCCAAGTGGGGGGAAAAATTTGTATCTGACAATTTTGGCATCTCTTGTAAGAATCTGAACCCTTTGTTTCAATAAAAAGAAAAAGCAAAACTATGCAAAGGAGATTTTGATGCACCTATCTTAGAGCTTTTCTTTGGTAGCTTCGTGGATGAGTGTCAATCATTTCAGCCAGCATAATAAGTTTTTTTGAGAGAAAAGGCATGTGCTAGACCGGCAAAAGAGTTATTTCCTCAGCATTAAGTAGAAGTGTTTGGGAAGAGCATGCAGGTGTATTGTAAAGATTTATCAGTATCGCCAATGCCTTCCTACTGTAAACAGTTCACAGTTTCTCATGAGAGAAAATGAGTGACACAAAGGTCTTGCAAAAGTGAAAGGTTAAAAAGCCTGCACTACAGTGGGAGTATAAAAATAATGCATCTTATCATCAGTTTGAGTTAAGAATAAAGGGTGCTTAAACTGTGCGCTGTGATCCATCTGAAGTCTTGAATTCTGCTCAGCCTGCATGAAGAATTAACACAAAAAAAGTTTAAATGGAAATTCTGGCTAACAGTGAGAGGTACAAAACCTGCTCAAACAAATGTGTTTAGAGCTAACTGGGAAACTAGGTAACTTTATCAAAAAACTAGCTTTATACAGCACACTAAAATACACCTTATTTACTCTGCTTCATGTACAATTCAGTTAGCAGTGCAAGGTTATTTTAATACTACACAGAGATCAGAGATGAAATAGTGCTTGTGGGTACAGGTGCAAAAGCTTCTCAAAGAGACAGAAATGCAAATACGGGTTCACAAAATTCTGAGGAAGATTTCTTTTTCTAATCAGCATTGCCATTTTATTGTTTAACCTACCCTGCTTGATCTCCCTACTTTTGGTTAATACGGGAGTCAATTACAGCTTCATCTGTGCAGAATTAACTTTATAGAATATACACTAGGGATTTGTCTATCTCCTCTATTTAGATCTATGTCATAAAAAAATATGTAGTAGAGAACTGTGTGCAAGCACTGCATATGGTACAGGCTTTGTAGATTTATTGTAAAATCATTTTAAATCGGTTAAGCTCTTGCCAGAAGTTAATTAAATGTGTTCCTTTGGTGGGGGGTGGGGGGACTCTCTGTGTGCGTGTGCGTGTGCGTGTGTGTGTGTGTGTGTGTGTATGGGGGGGGTTTCTGTCTCACTAGGTGGCAGTGTCTGATTATATCTGGAAGGACCATGCCAGCAAGCCTGGTGTTTCCAGCTGTGACCCCCAGCGCCCAGATGAAATCCCTGACTCTGCAACTACCTCAAGAGGTAGCACCACTGTTCACATCTCTGTCTACACTGTTCACCTCAGCGGCTTCCAAGTGCTCTACAGACACTTCCTCAGGCTGCCTGATGGGGCTATTGTTGAGGTAAGTGTGAGCAGACTCATCCCATGCAGGTTTTGAAGGCAAGGAGGTGCACTTCAGAAGTAGGTCAGTGTCCAATAGGCCTGCTTGACCCTGCACAATATATACACTGAAATCTTCCATAAGAAGACCTCACTCCTAAACAGTAGTGTAAAACCAATGAGTTAATGCATTTGCAGTGCAAAGTAGCAATTTCACATTGTTTGTAGAGCCATTTAAAGGCAATTGTGTAAGATAAACATTGAAACTACACACACAGAAATATTTTATAAATACATATTGTTTAGAACCACATAAGGAATTATATATGAACATGCAATGTAAGTATTGTGCACATTTATTATGTAGCTAGTATTACAGGTATGGTTATTCATTTAGTTTTTCCTCAGATACACAGAGCTAAGGTACAGTTAGATTACTTACTGGCATCTTGCAAGTTTTAGATTGAATCCTGAATGTTGTCAGATTTTTAGCAGCACGTGCACTAAAATACAATACAGGATGGTATTAAAAAGAACATTACTTGTTTCATAAGCTCTATTTTGTTTATTGCATTGTCATTTTTGTTCTAAGTTCTTAGAAGTACATTTCCTTGTTGTCTTTGGTCTTGTACTGAGAGACCTTTAAAAAAAAATGGCGCCTAAGAGAAAGCAGAGTGAAACAATATTACTTCACCTACTCAGATAAGAAATGGGAGCATCATCATGGAGGTCTGTTTGCCATCACAAATGAAGTTTTCAGCTGCTCACTTCTAAGGTGAACGTTAAAGTACACCTTTCCAGCATGGGGAAATGTTGCTTCTGCTCCTTTAGTTAATATTTCAAGGCTGTTTTCTTCATTAAAAAAAATTATTCTTAATGTCTTTGCCCTACTTGGCTTTTTAAAGAAAATTTAATTTAAAGGAAATTGTCCTCAAGGAATCCAAACATAATTTTCTGCCCCAGGAACTTGTGATTTGCCAGTGTGAAGACACCAGAGTTTTAGAGCTGGCCAAAGAAAACAACAGAAGGCATGTGGACTACATGAAGTAGAACTTGATTATTGAAACAAAGAAACTGGCAAATCCAGGCCCATGCCTAAGTCTGTTAAAGAAACTCTTCATACAAATAATTGGCTAGATTTTTTCTAGAACACTTTTTCCCTGTTTGAGGTCAGCAGTGCAGTCCCATTCCTACTTTCTGTCTGTTACAAACAGTAGATCTTTGCTGAATGGTTTTCCCCAATTCAGTTCTCAACCTTTTTGGTCAAGAGGTTTCATTCAGCTTTCAAAAGGCTGTGGAAGGATGAGCTTCAAACACCTGAGGCGCTCTTAACCCAGTGCATCGGTTCAGTTCATTAATGCCTTATGTATTTGTGAGAGAGGAGAAACACATTCCATACAGTGTAGTTTTGTCTTCCCAGATGAGCTTCACAGAAGCTTCCAGCTTCTGACCTTCTGATCAGTATCCACAAAGTGAGCGCTGCAAAATGCGTCTCAATCCACTTCTGTACAGTTTTCTGCACCAGATCAGAACATAGTCTATCCCTAAAATGTACATGGCTGAGGCTTTTGTCATTGTCTTGACAGCTGCACTTTTAATTTAGGGGATCAATGCATGATTTACAGACTTTGCACTTGTAGACTTAAATACAATTGCATGTAAGAAATGTGCTTAATTAATAACTGCAATAAAACTTATGCACAGGACTTACATTTAAATGATAATGGATGTGATTATATATTTGTATATTTTATAGGTCAGAGTTTTCTACTTTGGTTCCAAATTATGCATATTGTATAAGTTAATGAATTTAAAACTATACATTGACTAGTGATAATCTTGCTGCCATGGAGCTAATGCACCTAGGCTTCACCACTTGGTGTTCTGTTTGCCCCTTAGGAACAGATGTTTTTGCTTCTGCTCCAGCTAGACAAGTGGTGGCACTTGAGTGGGGTTAGAAAACCTTTTCAGAGCTAAAAGGTTGCATTGCAACCTGAAATATAGCTTTTAAGGGTGTAGGAAATGAAGACTACAAGGGCTTCTTGGGATAATCTGTCCAGTCTGGTATTTCTGTGGACAACTCTGTGTATAAGCATTTTCAGTCTGAATTTTTAGGCCTAGTCCTAAATGTTCAGGTAGTTTAGTTTACTTAAATCTAGTCTAGTTTGGGTATTTTATTCCCAGTGATTCAGTGGAAAGATCTTTCTGGATTCTTCCAGTCTATTTGGTCAGAATTCTCCTCTTATTATCCAGCCTCAATATATTTGTTTTCAGTTTCAATGTATTTATTTGGAATACCCTTTGGTGTAATAAGACTTCTCTCTTCCAGAAGTTTGCCTACATAATCTGATTTCATAAACATTAATTTTCTGCCAGAATGGGTACAACCCTTCACCAGAAGAATCAGAATGGGCATCCCTTTTGGTTTTCATTCCCCTCCCCACTACCAGCAGTGGTGAAGGAGCCACAGTGGCTATGGCAAAGACTGTCACATATTCAGCTGCCTTTTTCTTCCCACCAGAGATAAGTTATCAGTATGAAATGCTGTCTTTGTACTGTAGGAGCTTGACCTGTAGGAACTGGGGAGGTCTGTGGCAGCTGTGACAAGTCCTACCTTTGTATAGGCATCCACTTTGTCTGCAGAGTCCGCAGAGGAGGAAAAAAAAACAATTTTCACTTATTTTTCTTCTCTTCTGGGTGAGTTGGTGCTATTGTACAACTGCAGAATGCAAGGAATAATTCAACCGCATCTAGAAACTAGGGGCTGTATGCGCCTTCTTCCCACAAAACAGTCATGCTTTTTATTACAGTAATCTACTAAGGGTTAAAATGTAATTATTTCAGTGTAACATTTTGTTTCTTTGTTCACTTTTATTAAGAAGTTCTGAAGGCGTATAACTCTGAAGACAGCAAAATGAAAAGGCTTTGATTTTCTAATTTCTGTGACTTTCAGGAATCCTACCTGAAAGAGCCATAGCACCTGTTCCTTATTACTGCAGTGGGACCTCATTAATTCAAGCATTTGGGACCAAGACCTCTCCATTGGATGTGGAATGTTTTGTGCCATCATAGCATGATGGTTGCTAGCATTGGCAGATGTTCTTCAGAAATAATATGTATAATAGGAGGAAATGAGCTATTTGACAGAAAATGGCGCAGAAATTATAATAACTTTTCTTGAGCAAATATAGACATTGTTCAAAGCGTACCACCAGCATGAGCAATAGGGTCTTAGCATTCAACTAAAGTTTGCGTGCAGACTAGCAAGCTTTGAGTTATTAGGGTGGCAGTGTATCTTGTCAAACACACTGATATGAAAACAGTACTTAAATCACCAGGCCAAATTCTTCCTCAAATTCATGTGTTCACTTCCTAGGGACTTCAACCTCAGATATGTTTCTGTAGATGCAGACGTTCTTTGACAGGCATAAGAGGAATTTTGCATAATCTTGATTTAAAGTCCTTGGATGATCGTAAGGAATTTACATTATATTCACAACCTCTTCCTGCTCTTTTTTACTTCAGTGAAAGCAAGATTTTCTTGCAGCCCTAATTCAGCAAAACACTTCTGTGTCAACTTCAGTTAAGCCAAAGAACAAAAACACTTACTTTAATTATACTTTCTCTCTTTTTTTTTTTTTTTTTTTTTACGGTATGTAAGGCCACTTTGTAAATGCTGTCTGTAGAAGAACAATAGCCAGGAATAAGTGTCTCTCTATGAAATAATTTCTTTAAAATACTGATTTCTTTAAGTATGGTAATCCTATTAAAGGTCCAACTTTGCTGATATAACTAGAAATTTCTTGTCTGGTAGGAATGGTAGTTTTATAGGTTTCATAAGCATGAGGCAAAAGTAACTGTTTTAAAAGGAACATTAAGTACAAGGTGACGTATAAATTGCCCTAGAAATGTTATATAAAAAGATTTCTTTTTGAATGTGCAGCATAAAAATTATAGAGGTTAAACTTGTAAGTGCAGTCCTTTTATCATAAGCATTGTAAAACTCAAAGAATTCACATGCAGTAAAACCCATTTCCCTTTTTGCCTATAATATATTTCTCCTTTATAGTATTCAGTTAAAGTGTTGGCTAACCAAGGAATGACCTTCCCAAAATAAATAATTTTTCATGCTTTTTCTTAATCATTAATCTTTTCTTATTGTAATATACAGGAAATTATTGAGTTTTAACATTTTAAATGTAGTTGAAATCCATGCACAGAAAAGTTAATGATAGTGGTACGTGTTTGCTGTCTACGCGGTGATAAGACTAACTCAGTGATTTTTATCTTGACTTTTGCTGACTGGAGTTGATTTCTTATTAAAAGGGCAAAGATAAGCCACCTTAACTCAGCAAAAAATCAGTTTCTTATTATAGGCCTAGTAAACCTCAGTGCTGTAGAGAAAGTTTTTGTATAGTATGATTTTATCTATCCAATAAACCTACACAAATGTCAAGAATTCATCCAATTTAAACTTACTGGGTAAGAGAGATCTGTTTTCCCTAATTACTTGAAAAGTACCTAGTAGTAATAGGATAAGACAGCTTAGGTGACTAGCCAATTACTTAGTTTAAGCTATTTACATCAATCCATATGCTATAAATTATGTCTAAACTCTCTTGCACTTCTGGAAAAGTGAATAAAATCATATAAGTTTATTTTGAATACAAGATCAGATATGGTATGCTGAGTGACACTTAAAAAGAATGAAACAGTAACCGTAGCTTATTTTCTGAAGCAAACTTGACACTAATGCTAAATTACAGCTTGGAAACATCTAGCATTTTTACCTTTATGAGAAAAGGCTTTTTACATATTTAACATAATTCTAGAGAAAATATACTGGAATTATGTATAAAGATATGTACACTGTAACCAAAGGGCATTTATATTCCCCAGTAGAATACTTACAACAATTTTATTGCCATTTGGTGTCATTTTCTAACAGATCTAAAATACAGCCAGTAAACAAACTAGGCTTTAGATTTAAGCTGACAGCTGTTCCTTCAGAAGCAATATTCAGATATTTAATCTTAAGAATACTGAATATTTTGCAATTGTTTGAGCAAACTATACTTTCAGAATGTGAAGGACTGCGTGCTTTTACATACAGTTTTTGGATCTGATAATGACACTAAAAAACAACCTTAGAATAATCTACACATTTGTTGCTTCTTTATATTCCCTGGGCAAATCAACAAATTGCCTCATGTTTTATTCTTAATTCCATAAATTCTTTTTATATAAGCAATGTTACTATGAATATTGGGACCTATTTTTTTCCCGTGTGTGCATAAACAGTTGACTCCAGTGCAGTTTATGCATGTGCCTGAGTGCATCTTTTCCTGGCTTTAACTTCATTAAGGGAATAAATTGGCCAAGTTTGCTGCAAAAGCCCTACGTTCTATTTTCATAAGGAGTCTCATGGCAGTGGTCACTAAAGACTTGTAGAAAAGAGAAAAAGGTCAGATTGCTCTGGCTCAGTAACTGAGTGAGGCTGGTACACTACCTAATGGCTTCATCATCATACGGCTTCATCATCTCACCAGATTGCAGAGGGAGCAGAAAAGCTCTGGCCTTTCCAAACCATAAACTGGATCACTCAAGATGAGTAGGTGACGACTTCACGGCTGGGCAGAGGCTGGGTAAAGGTAATTATTTGGTGTAAATTAACCCATGTTAACTGGCTTCAGCAGCATTATGGCAGGTCATCCACAAATATGGCCAGTTTATGAATCAGTTTACTGGAGATCCAAAAGTAGGGATTAACAGCAGAGGTTTATCCCTCACAAGAGTGATTCCACCCACAAATAATGCATGCATGTACATATTCCTGGGCTGAATGGGCTTTGCTGCATGCTGCCCATCTAATTCTGAAATGCAATCCTGTCCCACTGAAGACAAGCAATATTTTACAGCTACTTTCAGTGGGAAGATGATCCCTCCCAACATGCACCGAGATTCAGTTGGGAAGCAAAAATGATAAGTCAGCTAAGAGATATTCCCATGGATGCAATCAAATCAGTAAAGCCTGCAAACTTAAAGCACTTTTGTGAGAGTCTGCAAACAAGAAGTAAACTAGACTGGTTTAAGTTATCTTTACCAGCATATATTTCTCCTTTAGTCCTATAATTCAATTAAAGATAATCTGTTTAAAAAATAAAATAGTTGTCCATGTGGCTCTTTTTACCCCACTGAAAAAATTACAAGAAGAAAAAGAGTTTTCCTGGAGAAATCTTGCATTCGTATGGTTTTCTCCTAAATTGATCCAGCTCATCTCTCATGTGACATGTGAATTCTGTCCTGAAATGGGCACAGTCTATTGCTCCTTGCCCTTCTGATGACTCAGCTATCTGATTCACTGTAGACAAAGAGGACATTCACACTGTGTCTCAGACAAGGAGAAGTTATGTCTTCGTACCTTTTGTTTTTGGTTGTTGACCCTTTCAAATATAAGATTAAGTCCTTAATTTTTTTTCAGTCAATTGAGGTATAGTCTTAAATGGAAACGGTGTCTATTAATTATTAGTTTATTAAGACTGTCAACTACAGTCAAGGCTATGCTGCTGCATAAAACAGGATGGAAATGTAGGAGGCATCCTTGCAGCATTTGGCCATTTCTCCCATGTCTAGTTTTCTCCAAATCCCATCTGTGAGATTTCCATGAGTTTCTCTAGAAACTCACAGAGCCATGGGGAAGAAAATGTATTTCCATCAAGACACTATGTCCTGTTTATCTGTGGTAGAAGCTGTGGTCCAATAGAAGGATCAGGAAAGTGATGAGACAGATCCACCAATGGCTTTCAGCAGGATGCACAGGCTTTTTGATAACCACAAAATGACTGAAACGCCTACACTGCAGCGCTATTCTGTATATAGATATGCAATTTAAAATCATGTTTGTGTCTTTATTACTGGCAGAGAACATGGGGTGAGGAGTAAGGGTTACATACCTAGCCAACAGATACACAAATATTTTATGGACATTTATTGTTCCATGAAGGGCTGAGGAGTTAGAGCAGTTTCCTTTGGAAATGCATTCATTCAGTCTGAGCCAATGCTCATTAGAAAAGTGTTGTCACATAGTTGTACTGCATAAGGAACATCAGTGCTGGTATTTAAAGGGTATGTTAAAGTGCTATTTTGTATTGAAATGCTTCCTTTTCAGTTCAAGGCTGCTTTAAGCACACAGATTTGCTGTATTTTCAGTGATTTCTGAATGACTCTATGCTGCAAGGGTAGAGTCACTGACTGCTGCAGAAGGTATTTTGTACTCTTAAACACTTATAATCTTTATTCATCTATCACATAGTTTTACCTGAATCAGCAGTAAAATCTCTGAAGTCAAAGGATAATTGCCAAAGCAGCATTAAATTATTTTATCTGAATAAAAAAATAACCTTTGAAAAAGTACCTTGCAGCTACACAGATTGACAAAATGCATCAATTATATTTTTTCTCACTTTATAATTACACTGCAGTAACTGAACAATGAACTTTACTACATGGTTGATTAACCATAAGGTTACTGCTATTAAGTCACTCTCAGAAACAACAACTTGGACTTTAAGTTAAGAACAGTACTCTGAATAACATCTGATCAAGTCTAAAAATTTAACATATCTGTACAAGCTTCAATTTAAAGTATACAAGTAAGCAATAGTACCTTAAGTGTAGTAAAGGGTTTCTGTTGCTTTGGTCAGGCATGCTGAGAGCATGTGAACTATTGGATTTGAAAGACCTTTAGGTATATATTAACCAGCACCAATGGAAAGGCTTTTCCATATCATGGAATCAACCAGGTTGGAAAAGATCTTCAAACTGTAATCTTTTTTTTGCATAGAAACAAGTCTTGCAAGAAGCAGTTGAGGGAATTGGGGCTGTTTAGACTGGAGAAAATGAGGCCCAGGAAGACCTTATCACTCTCTACAACTGCTTGAAAGCAAGCTGTAGTGAAGGGGGTGTCAGTCTCTTCTCCCAGGTAACAAGTGAAATGGCCTCAAGCTGTGTGGGGGAAAGTTTAGATTGGATATTAGGAGAAATATCTTCACAAAAAGGGTTGACAAGCATTGAAACAGACTGCCCCAGGAAGTGATGGAGTTGCCATTCCTGGAGGTATTTAAAAGATGCAGAGATGTGGCACTTAAGGACATGGTTTAGTGGTGGACTTGACAGTGCTAGGTTAATGGTAGTGCTCAATGATCTTCAAGGGCTTTTCCAACCTTTATGATTATATGATTCTATGAAATTAGTGGTCCAACTTCTGGGGATTTATTATTAAATATCCAAGTATAGTTTGACAATATTTCCACATTTTTTCTCAGGTTATTGCAACAAGAAAAATGTTGCTGTTTCTGATAGTTCACTATAAGCCCCCTTTTTGTCTTCTGTTTTCTTGACTTTGTATATCACAAAAGTGTTGCTATGAAGACCTGCCATGATGTTGTATCTCTGTTTGACCTCCCCTGAAGATTGTTTGATGAGAGATGAGAGAAACAGTTTAGGACAAACTAAGATTGGACTATCTCTTAGTGTAAAAGAATAAAACTGAAAAGTGGTAGATGTTCTGTGGAAGTGGTACCCAGCTAAGAAGAAAGAGTAGCCTGGTATGAAAAAACTTGACAAGGATGTAAAATGTGCAAGGCTACTCCAATGTTCAGTCACAGTTTTTTATATGAGGTAGGGAATATCCCTTTTGTTGCCTGTATCCCATCTTCCAGAGGTAACAACACTTTCCAGCTTCACAGGATATCAAACCCAGAAGTACAACAAAGAATTTAACGTGTTTCAACAGACTATAAAAGTACACAAAAATACAGTAGAAATTAGGGAATATTCCCATACATAAGTAAGTGTTTGTATAATTGATTACAGCTGAGCTAAATCAGGTTGAGAATAGGAAAATTCATTAAAACATTATGGTATTACTGGAGCAATCTGCTTTTTTCATGCTAGAATTTGCATAACAGCAGCTAGACAGAGCTGAGGCTCTGTTACTTCTCAGCAGCTGAAATTTGATTTCTGTTTCCAGTCATCTAAGCAAAATTCCTCTTAACCTGGGAACTCCAGAAAATAAAAACACTTGGAGCCAGGACACTCTTGTGCAAATTGCCACCCACATGACAAAAGCTGAGGATCTGACTTGAGATGTGGCAACTACTAATGAACTGAGCTGAATCTGGCGTAGTGTCTTGGCTTCATAACCAATTTCCAGTTCTATAACATCATTTCCTCCTCATGACCATGATTTTCTTTTTTGAAGGTCTATTCTTTATTCACTCAAATCTTCTCCATGTGTCAAGAATATCATAAGAAGAAATTATTAAAAGCAACAGGCATAAAAATCCCCATTCCACTGTTTTACTAAAGTGTTTAAAGTGAGAAAAATTAGGTGAATTCACATTTCACATGTGTTTAAATTGTTAATCTCGCTGCTCTATCTGTATTAATGAATACGTTTACAGTAACTTTTACTTTATAATATTTTGGCAGAACTGTTAGAAAAATTGTTATAAGCCTAGAAATGGAACTGAACCATGAAAGCTAAATTGTAAACTGCTATAAAGCTGGGTTATTAGTATGACAGGATAAAATTTCACACACACAAAAGCTTCTAAGTGGTAATATTTTGAAAGCAAGAAGAGAGGGGTGGGGAAGTGTAGTCAAAGTCATATATGTTCCCTCCGATATTTCAATGAATGCTACTATAATAGTATGTTGGGTTTGTCTGTTCTGTTTTTTCAGGCATTTGGTGATTTTACTGGAGAAAGTCTTCTGTGTAATGAAATGACCACAGCCCAGAAGCGTGTATGTAAAATGGACAGCATGCTGCATACACCTTCATCTATCAAGCTGAGGGAAAGGAACAGTACCACAAGTTGGAAAGGTATTATTTTCCGTTTCTGTACCTAGCTGAAAAATAATGGTGATACCTAAGCATAAAAAAGTGGAAGGGGTAGAAGAAAAGAGATCATTTGAAAACAGTTTATTTTGGAAAGGCTAAGGTGTGACTAGTTAGGGCTGAAATCTCACATTTGTGTTTTCCAGTGGGTTGCCATCCTTGGGTAGTTTCATAGGTCTGTTGCAAGAGTCCTGAAGGCTGAAGAGCTGTCATTCACCCAAATGCTGTCACACTTTCTGTTCAGTACAATAACGCAACCCAGAGTGATCTATTTTGAGCGAAGGTCAGCATTTAAAGTATGCTGAGGGCAGGCTTACATCAGCTACTTTATATATAATAGGCATGTCCACACATATTAGTCTGAGCGTGAAAGTCCTAATCTCTCAGACTTGCACTGTTTTTCAACATGTACTGAGAGCTACTGGACCCATCCCAGCACCTAGAGAAGTGCATGCAAAATGAAACGTACCCATGTGCATCAAGTTGGTAATGAAGTTGCTGCTGAACATAGTATCAGGGTGTATCAGGGTGTATCAGGGTGTTCGATGACAGAGAATTATGGAACACACTGGGTGTTCTTAGGCACCACTGTTATTGCAAGATGCCAGTTTACTCTCTTTCCTTACCCAGGGGCTCAGTGCCAAATCTGGCCCCATTGGATCCCAGCACTTAGCTGAGTCCTATTGTTTTCAGTTTTCTGATGCTGTCTGAGTTAAAAGTTCAGTTAAAAGCACCTTGTGTTACTTTTAAATCCACAGAAATCTTGTTTGCTGACAGAGAAACCTTGAAAAGTTCACGTGAGCACACAAGACAGGTTTTCAAAGGAAAACTGATATATTTACTGTGTGGGCTTTTGCTTCTGTATTGCTCTTTTTAGGGGAGGGAGGTCATTGGTACACTGTCACCTGTTTATTTATTTACATGTCTTTCTCTACATTGTTTTTTCTGATCTTCAGGAAATTACATTGTCTCCAACAAGAGCTAATTCCTGCAGTAATGCATAGTCCACAGAGTTGTTTCCATTCTGATCTGCATCCATAGTATGGTTACTGTCTGACAGGATTTATGGTTCTGAAGTCTGCATCTCTGTGTGTACAGTGTTGTCCTACAAATGATCAGTTCATAACTCTTCTGTGGCTTCAACAAGCTTTTCAGTATGGTGAGCTTACTGGATCATATCATAGATTGGATCATGCAAATATATTTTTTCCTAATGATGTTTTTTCCCCTTCCAAATAGTTGGACATTCCTAGATTTCTCAGGTTCTCTTGTTCCTGCTTTTTCAGATTTGCATGTACCCACTAATGGTGGTGGCAATGAAAATGTCGCTGATTTGTCTTTCAAGTTTCATGACTAAAATGTTGACAGTGTTTTCAGTAATAGTTCAAAGCACAACACTATTGTAATTGCAAGACTGCAAAGATGCCCAGAAGAGGAACAATGATGGCTTCATGCCACCAGTTCTGTAGCCAAGCCCCAATAGGCTGCAAAATTTACAAGACCCCAGAAAAGATAATTTTGCTGGGGTCTTAACGTTGATCAGACCTGCTTCCCTAGGAGCTATAGCAGCTTAAGGCATCCTGGAGGTTACCCTCATGTTTTCTTACTAGTGTTAAATTATTGCTCATTAGTTTGAACCAGTTAGTGCCTATTCTATTTGGCTTCATACAAAAACATCAGAAATCAAGCCCATGCCCCAAAGGCAAGGACTATGAGAGACAACAGAAGGATAAATTGGGAAGGGGAACAGAGGCAAGAAAGGTGAAGTCATTTGTCCAATGCCACCAAAGTCAGAAGCAAATGCAGAAATGAAGGGCAGACTGCCAGTGCCCTGACTCTTGTTCTTCCCTGTAGCAGGATCCTTTTTGTCCTAAAAATGCAGACAGAAAAGAGTCTTACTGTCCTGATATTTTGAATCATTCAAGTAGAACACTGTAATCAATTAGTATAGTAATCAGTGACATTTTTCTAATACTGATGATTTCTGGTGTCCCTTTTTTCACACTGGAATGGCAAAACATTTTTAGTTGCATTTACCTTTGCAAAATCTTTCCCAGTATCTTGAACTTCGTTGATTAATTTTGGTACTTAAATCCATGGTTCTCATCCATCTGAATAATCACTAAATGACGTGTAACCTAGAGGTTTAAATGTCATTTCTGAAAACAGTTTTTCTTTGGGTTTGCAAGGTAACAATTTGGTTTCTGCTTTTTGGTCTTTTTTTTAATAGATTCATGTGCATGTACATATGTGTGCTTTTATGAGTTAACCCCAGACAGAAATGCTGTTAAAAATCTTCTGAATATCTGCAAGATGTGATGTGATTTTTGTGGGTTCTGTTGCCTCAGATATTATTTGAATGACTTCTCTCTGTTGTAACAGGAATAAATTTACCTTTTTAATGTTTTGCCTTGCTTGTTGACACCTTATTGTACATAATTTTGAAAAACAAGCCAACTGAAGAGAAACCGTCCAGTCCCAGAATTTTCTGGGGATTTTTTCTACCTGAGTAGAGTTGTGCTTCTTATGAATCACCCCAGAGGCTGGGGTAATGCCAATTACACCACAAAGAGTGAATTACACAAACAGTGCAGTGGAGTCCATTTGGGCTCCACTGTGGAGGATTGCTTGTGTACCTGACTATCCTCTGCTATAAGTTAAGGTGATCTGTAACCTGCTGCACTTTCTGGGTGACAGTACCAAGAAGACAGCATGCTGTCGGCAGCATCCTCGTGGTCTTAGTTTTGCCTTTGAACGTGGCTGAATGTAATGGTAAAAATCCCTTTGGGCAATATTATACCCTAAGTTTTCCCACCACTGAGTTATCCCAGTCTGGTTTTGTGAGATTTCTACTCTGATGTTGGTCATATGCTATTATTTAGCCTGATGGTAAGACTGACTTTACATGAGGAACCATCGCACCTTCAGCTCTGATAGAACTATGCTGATTTTTTTAATAAAGGTGCATGTGGTCCTGAGACTGCTCAGGATGAAGGACTTGACTGACCACTTTTACTCCCCTAGTTACATTGGCATGCCTCCACTGACTACCATCTGACATGGGATGTTCAATTCTTCAACATCACATATTCTTGAAAATGCTAAATTTAAAGTATGCTTAAATATTAAGTAAAGTTACCTTACGTTTTTGTTGAAAATTTAATATCCTACCTATTTAAGACATATATTATAAAATATTGACAATCAATTTTGTCTATAATTAGTATTTTAATAACATATATAAAATTATTTTAAAAGTATATTATTTATAATAATTAATATTGTCTATATTAATTTTGTTTACTTGTATCCTATGAGTTCCCCTGGTTGTTGGTCAACATACACTGGGTGGCATTGGTTTCGAAGGTGTTTTCTGAAGTTCTCTTCTCAGCAACATCATCCATAATGCTCAGTTATAGTTGGATAGTAATTGCCTGTCTATGCAGTGTTCCTTTGCAGCAATTTTCTCCCGTGTAGCTATATATATGCAGTCATTACGGAAAAGTGTAAATAAAGAATCCTTTTAGTGGTGTAGTTTCCCTGGGTACCTACTGTGCTCTTATTATCTAAAACATACTCCCCATCTGTACTTCTGTTCTATTAAAAGATAAAGACATAAGTATGAATTAAAAATTAAAATGTATGTTGTAGATTGGAGAGCAAGGTCTATTAGAATATATCTGGTGCTAGGCTCATAGTACAGTAGATAGATTATACTGAGCACCAGTTAAGCAAGGGGATGAAAAATGAGTGATTTTCATCATTCAGTTAAATATAGTGCTAAGTGGTATGCGCTAGCATTAAAAGTAAATTACTTAGCACTTCACCAATCACAGCATGAGAGCATTCCATTGGAAGCAGTATTACTAGTGATGCTCAGTCCTCAGTTTTATTAAATAAATCAGCTGTTAATGCTTAAGGAAGCAGTTGAAGACTTACTGCTATGATAATAAAAAGATTGAAAATGTAAAAATAAAGAGAAGCAGTACCTCATTTTAATTAAATGCCCTAAGAAAATCTCCCTCTTTCTTAACAACAAAACTCCAAAGTGCTGGTAGATCCATAATGTTTGTATCTTCTGTACCTTCTTCAGGTCTTCTTTCCTTACTAATGAATATGACCTTTCCATTTTTTTTTTCTTCTTCTTCTTTATAATGACATCTTTTTTCCTCATAAATCTGCTGCCATGTCATTGAACATTTTGATGAGCTTTTCTGATTCCCTCTTATATCTCCTTGATAGGATATTATTATGAAGTAATCTAGAGATGGGGAGCCTGATTCTCAGCACAGATACTTTTTAGCTACTCAGTGAAAGATGATGGAGATGTGAGAAAAGGTTTTGACATTGAGAGCTACCTTCATATCACATTGCAATATTATTTCCTCCACAGCAAAAGGCATTGGGAGACACTCAAATCTGCTGTTTGACCACATAGAAACTGTGAGAAGTCATAAACTTTTCCTAGTCTCAGACCATTTCTAAGCCTTATCCTCCTCTTAAACAGGAGTCACCTGGCAGGAGCCACACAGCAAAAGTACAGGGAATGACACATAGAAGAAATGGCCCAAAATATGGGCCACAGGTGCATCTTCCCCAGCAACATAAAACATTAGAAAGTTAAAAAAATTACAGCTCAGGTACCAAAATTACAAGATTAAGGACACTGTGCACAAAGCTATCTTGAGTCCTTCATTTTTCCCCTAGTGTCATTCCTTGGGGAATCCTATTTTGAGTTTTCTTTTGTGACTAGGTTTGAAGTTGTTTTCTTTATAAAGTGTATTGGATATGGCTGAGATGGAGTTAATTTTCCCCATAGCAGCCCTCATAGTGCTGTGCTTTGTACTGGTAGCTTGAAAAATGCTGATAGCATAAAAGTAGGCTGGGGATGGGCAAGATCTTGGGAAGGAACATAGCCAGGTCAGATGACCCAAACTGACCAAAGGGATATTCCGTACCATAAGGTATCTGCCCAGCAATAAATACTAACAGAAAGGAGAAGGAAGAGGCGACATTCATTATTTAAATTTGTCTTCTGGAGCAACTGCTATGTGTAGCCCTATTTTTCAGGAAGTGGCTGGGTATCACCTGCTGATAGAAAGCAGAGAATAAAATATTTTGTTTTCCTTTCTTTCCGGGTGTGACTTTTACTTTCTCTTAATTAAATTGTCTTTCTCTTGACCCATGAGGTTTTTTTCCATCTTATTTTCTCTCCCCTGTCCTGCTGAGAAGGCGAGTGACAGAGCAGCTTGGTGGACACCTCGTGCTCAGTCAGGGTCAAACCACCAGATAAAGATAAAAGGTAAGGAAGTGAGGGACAAACTAAAAAGATGAAAACCAAGAATCTCCTGTCAGTACATAATTGCAGAAACTCATACATGGAATAAAATACCACCTCTTCTGGGATTAATTATAAAAATGACAATTGGTTGTTTTCTGTGGTCAGGAGAGTAAAGATGAGGGCAGTCAACTTAAATTTCTTGCAAATAGTGTTTCTGTTTTTTTGGAGAGAGGGCAAACAACCATACCCAAGGGATAAGCTATATGTAGTTATTCAATTTTTAGTACAAAAGTTGGCTGGAGATGTTTTGGGTTTTCTTCTGGCAGTGTATTTCTGGAATTCTGTGAAAATTATGAGATCTGCCCAAAACAAGTAGCTCCCATTTGTTCTTCACTTATGTTCCACTCATTTTCAACTTGTGCTTAATACTTCAGTGAAATCAGTGTAGCCCCATACAGGAGAAGTCTTTCCACTAATAATGTAGGATGATAAAGTTGGACCTCAAATAAATATTTTGTGAAATCCTGACTGATTTCAAAATACTTCCTTGTGAAAAATATTGTCAATCTTTTATATATCCTAAAACAAAGCATTTAAGCAATACTTCTTTCTTTTGGTACAGCAGATTTTCATTCTCATCTGCTACTTAGATATGCACTCGAAAGATTTTTTTTTTTTTTTTAATCTTGTTTTACAAGACCTTTATTCAAAGTACTTTCTTAAACCTTAAAACAACACACATTCTATTTGGAACCAAAATAACCTTTTCTCCTTAAAATATTGAAGGACATGATATTTAACCTAGATTTTTAAAATATAGAATTCATTTTTACATTTTCTTAGCTGACACGTAATGGTTCTGATGCATCTTTTCTGGATATGCCAATCCTGTCATATACACTAATATGAAATAATGACACAAGGATGACCTAACTAGACATAATAGGGCGTATTTCTAAAACATTCTCTATGTGAAGTATATGCACAGATCTTGCTACTTATTAATGAAATTGGAGAAGTTCCTCATCTGCACTACAACACATGTTTACAACAGCCTCTACTCCAAAGATGCAGAGTCCTTATGTAATAAAATAATAAAAATAAAAAAGAAAGAACCCCACACAATTTGTTTCAGGCAAATTTTAGAACTTCACCATGCAATGGAAAACATAATTTGGAGCAACAGAGAACTACAGTTCCATCTAAAACCAGTGCATGAATTTGTATGTATGTGTATGCTCAAGTATATAAAATGATAGCAAGACAGGTTTCAGTGGCAAGGCAAATCTCTTTAGAGGTTTATCTGATGTCCATTTTGCTTAAGTCTTTAGTGCCTATTTTTGAATTAAATATCTGTGTTTGAAAGCATTTCTTTTGTTTTGGTTTGGTTTGGTTTGGTTTGTTTTTTTCCCACGAATATTATCTGGGAAAATATTAGAGAAGCTGTAAACTATTGGAGAATGTATGCTACCTTTTCATAGAATAGTTCAAGTTAGAAATGGAAAAGTCTAAAATTTTTAACGTTCTCATCCCATGACGTTTTTTCTTTAACAAGTGGTGAATATGAATTGGTTACAGCCTCCTCTTTGCCATTCTCATCCCCCCACCAAGCATTCCCATTTAGAATCGCTTGCATTTTGGCTTAAAAAATTGCATTGGCACTGGAAAGCTGACCACATTACATTGACCTACTAACAACTCTTTAAGTACTGGCTTTTCTCTGTGAAGCAATGGCCATATGCACATGAATCCAGCTTATCAGGAACATGTTTCACTGAAGGCTGGGTCTGTACTTATAAGCAAAGGTCTTGTCTGTGCTCCTCTGGCAGCCAAAGATTTTACAAAAAATGTTGAAAGAGCTGGTGTGGGCACAGCTTGGTCCAGAAAGAAAAAAGCAAGACCAGATTGAGAGTTCTGTCGTTCAGGTTTCAAATTTTTAGCTTTCCTCTTGTACCCTTGCTATTGCTGTGGACACAAGCTCTCCTTTGAGCACAGCTGTGCATCTGAAAACATCATCTGCAGCTGATTTTTCATGCAAGAGGAGCTCTCATGGGAGCTCTCCCTCACTCATTTTGGGAGGAGCAGCAAATACCTTCTGTTCCAGGCATTTTACCCAAAACAGGTGACAGAGCATTTGCATGAACAACTCTGCTAGCAGCTCTTTGAAAGAAGGCTGGTGAGGACAGGTGAGGCTGATGCTGTTATTCCTTCTTCCAGCACAGCTGTAGTGAAGTGAATTTCTGCTCTGTGTGTGTCTGTCTGGTTTAAAAGTTTAATTGGAAGTCCTGTATTTCTTATTTGACTATACATGTCACAAGTGGTAAGGCACATCTTTGGGATGAGAGTCCTTAAAGACAGCTAAGTGGCTGGGGATGAAACAAGGACTTTAATGTGCATTTTAGACTGAGGTGAAAAAAACCCCTGCAAGAAGTGTATGCTGTGAGAATACAATGCTAGGAGACTATATATACATCAGCAGTAGTACAGGACAGTAGGAATACATTCATACAGGAACACAGCTGGTGCTGAAGGTCTGGCATCTGTGGTTGTGGGGTTCTACTTCGGACTAGTTGTAATCTGGTCCTGTGGACTTAATGCCCATTAGGCGCTGGAGTAAAATAGGTTGATTTCTGTAAGAAACTGTCAGGAATAAATTGGAATAACATTCCAGCCTAGTTTCAACTAAGGAACACAGCAAATGTGTCCCAGTACTGCCACAGTGTGAAGCACAGTAAATGGGGGCCCTGGGAAGATTTGCCCTTAAAGGCCATTTAAGACACTAATGTAGAAACATCCAAAGTTACCCATGCCACCTGCTTTGTGAGCAGGAAAGACAAAAAATGTCAGTCTAATGGATCAAAGCTGATGGCTGTCCACTAAGGTTACCTTCTCAGGTCTGTGGTGGCTTATGCTCCCAGCACTACTAGGGTTGTCAGCAAAGTCATTGAGTAGCTATATATTTTAAAATTCATAAATAATCCTACTAAAGTATCAGATTTCTCTCTAATATTGCCATATCACTGGTAATATGTGCCCTCTTTCACTGACATATGGGGAAGACAAATGGAACATTAGCTCTATTTAGTTCAAAGTTTTGTCCATCCAGGTATGTGACAACCATATGTTAGGTAAGAATGTGTGAAAAATGTTTTCTTTTTAACTGCATATATATATTAAAAAAAAAAATCAGCTCTATTTTATGATTTTTTTCTTATTGTTGGTCTTTCAATGATCTACTCTGCTGTTGCCATTTTCATAATTCCTTTTGTCTGCTCTGAGGGAGAAATTCAATCCATGCTTAATCTGTAGCTCATGTACTTTGGGATAGAAAATAGCACTAAAATGGGAGTTTCCAATTAACTTCAAATTTAGCAACACTGAAGAAAGAATGGAATCATTTGCATCCCCCTTGAACACAATGGTTATTGCTCTAAAAAAGCAAATTGGCTGTCGGTTGCATCCTTGGCTCTCTATAGTACTCTTGCCAGCCACTCTATGTGGCTGTGCCTGATGACGTGCTGTGGATGGGGAGTCCCATTCACTCTGCAGGATGCAGCCCTCTGCTGCCCACTCAAATGGGGCATAAGCAGTCCTGGCTGTTGTATTCCCTGGTAAAACAAAGCAAAAAGATGCTGTTTCAAGTGAAGGACCCAACTGAAGGACTTCTCAAATCTTCTATCAAATGAGACCTGAATGAGAGAGGAAAAGGGCCTCCTACAAGGTCAAAGCTTTGTCAGCAAAGGCTACAGTGTTTTTTCTGGCTTTGCAATGTTCCTGAAAAGGGGAGTGATTTGCCTGGGTATTTAGGTCAGGATTGTAATAGTTTGGCTTCCTTTTATCCTTGTTATATGGATAACTCAGATTTATTTTTTCTTCTCCACAGAGTCAGCAGTACAATTTCAAAATTGACACAGTGCTTATCAGAAATTAGTAATTGGACAGTGGAACCCATTTGTTTGATAAAACTGAACTGTTCATTTTTGGTTTCTAACAGCTAATAGGCATTGTTCCTTCTCTGACATTTGATTTTAATGGCTGTAATGTTGCTCCTGTCTCAACAGCTATGTGTCTGGGTGTTTTCCTTGACTCCACGCTTTCTCCGCAGGCTGCAGTAGACCGTTTTTAACTCTTTAGCTTCTGGCATCTGCAATAGTTTCCTCACTCCTCCAAATGCTGCTGTATCCCATGGAGCTGTCAAAGGCAAAGTGCTGAGATTCAGTGGTGAATTCAAGCTGAAGGTAGAGGTGCATTTTTTGCCACACCTGCACTGCTCTAGTTAGTTCAGAAACAGCGTAATCTTAAAAAAATCTTCATTATAGCTTTGTGCCAGTGTGATCCTATGAAAGTCAGTGGGGTGGGACAAAACTTAAATGAAAAAGGATGTGTAAAACTCCTCTGACTGTATCATTTGCTGCTGATGGAGTTCTCCGAGGTACCACTTTTGTAACTATTGTAGTGTCTTATTGCAGCTCATTTTTCTTTGGCCTTCAAGCAAAATCAATTCATAAACTATGCAACACTGCTTTAAGGCTCTTTTTATGAGACTAGCCTAATCTACATATGGCATTGTCCTTACTTTACAGTCTTTTAATTGGCTACAAGCACCTTACAATATTGATTGAAAAATTCTTCTTGTTCCATTTAGAGCTGTAGCTAATTATGATCTTTCTCCCCTCCTTGTCTTCTTGATTTGTAGTTCATATCTTCTCAGGAGCTCCCTCCTTTCTCTTTCAGCCCAGAGCCTTCTCTATGAGAATTTATTCTCACCCCAGTTTCATAAAACCTCATGTTTAAGCTGCTGCTGTTAGCAAGATACTGAATAAAACAGACCTGGGGATGGAATTCTGCTTTCCAAATATACTGGGCAGCTCTTGATAGAATCATTATGTTAGATAAGATTGGCTGTTTAGAGAGTATTTCAATAGTGAAATAGAAAATATAAATAATAATAAAAAAAATTTTGACCTAAGTATTTTGTGTAGTTTTATGGGGGCTAAGGTTAGCTAAAAATTCAGTCAGTAAAAAAAATGCGTATTTCCTTACAGTTAAGTATAATAAAATGCTTACTGAAAGGGCTGTTAAAAAAGGCAGTTGTCACTTTTGATAATTGTAAATATGTAGCGTAGTTAATTCATTAACTTATTATTATGGAAGGAATACCAGAAGAAAATGCTATGATGAAGTATTATTTTCCAAAGATCTGACTGTAGTAATTTCTTCTAGATTATGATCCAATGATCCATGAACTTCTAACTCCTGCAAAAAGAAAGTGATAAATATTGCAGAATATCCACCTTATTTTTAAGACTGGTGTGTCACATTGCCCTACAATCCTCACTGCTGATGTAATCAACAGGAAACGCGTCTAAACAAGGAAGATGTGAATTGGCATGCCACACTTGTGTCATGACGAAAGCTGATTGAAAAAAATCTACTTGACGCCCTGTATCACAAACTGGGGACAGGAATTTTAACCTAATTCATGAACTTAAAGGAAAATTATTTCAGGATCTGGAAAATGTTGCCATCAATCTCTTTGGAGGAAAGAGTGTAAATTATTTTTATCATTCCATGTCTTTAATATCCATATTTCCTTCTCTTATGTCTTATTTTACACATTTAATTCAAATAACAGCAAATGTGTTGTGGCTGAATGTCATATATATATTGTATATAATAGAACTATGATTAACAGTATGAATAATTACCACTTGCAACTAAACAATTCAGATTGATAGTTTCATTAACAAAACAACATGGGGTCATTATAAGGTTCTGGTCGCTGCCCCCAATCTTAGAAAAAAGTATAGTTCTCTGAACCGCCAATCTGATCTGATGATAAAATATCCCAAGTAGGCTCACATTAAGCTGGGTAATATGCAGGCTGCTTGATTTGTATTGAATATGTGTCTGGTGGCTGGAACCCACTGTAATGAACTAGCCCACAAATCACAGCTTAATGGGAATCTACTTATACATATTGCTTAATTAAAAGTTGTGAGCTTATTAACATGTGTCTTTGGCACTGAGCTTTGGGGATGTAATCTCTGTGCAAATAAGTCTAGGTTGTAAAAGTTTTATAGATTGACAATGATATTAAATTCCATACCTTAATAACCCATCATTTTCTCAAAGCATGGCTCCTATTCTGTATTTATTCAAAGCTGTGATAAATTATTTGTTTGTAAGCCTTTACAGTGTGGGAGTTCATGTTCTTGTTTTATCTCAGAAAGCTAGTGCTGCTGATGTTTCATTATTTCTGTCTAGTTTTTTTGGGTGTTGCTAGCTATTCTGGCTGGCTTACAGGCTCAGAGACTTTTTTTTTATGACAGAGACACCCCATGGCACAACACCATTAGTTAGGATTGTGCCAGTGTTTCCATTATAAACCTCTGTTTTCATGGGTTTATAACTCTACTCTAAAAATCTGCTTCGGGCTCAAACTTGGACTAGAAGTTCAGAGAGTAGGAGAAAACATTTTTTAACAATTAGAACAAAAATCTACAGTATGTTGCTCTTTACTTGGTTACATGACTTTCTTCATTTCTGTATAACTAGTTTCATAAATGCTTCTGTCCAATTTTATTTTTTTTCTTGCTTTATGTGACATCTTAGCCGGACTGTTTTTCCATCTCAGCTAATTCCACTTAATGCTTGTTATTGCTTTAATTTTACTCAAAAGAGAATAAATTAAATAAATCAATCTCTTGTAAGACTTTAAAAATGACTTCTGAATGCGGTATATTGTCTTGCTTTATGGAAATATTTAAGTTATTTCACTCTATTTCGCAACTTCCCTTAGAGACTTTGCAATAAGATGGTGCTACAGGGGAGAATAAGACAGAGAATTCATAAATGGAGATAGAGATGAGCTTTCAGAGGTTGTTGCAAGTCACAAATTCCAATGGGTTTTATGAACATCACATACACTATAGCTATCTTTCAGAAGAGAATCGCATTTTCACATTACACCCTCTGAATCACAACTCTATTCTCATTAGTTTTGATGGCTTCCTCTTCAAGAATTCCGCTTAAGGAAAGGACTATTAGCTGTGATTACTCCTCCTCCCTTCATGCCTTGTCCCCCATCCCCTGCCTTAATGTTGCACCAAAGATTCGTTTGTTTTCCTCAGCCAACCTTTTTGCTAAAAAAGGGTTAGAAATTCAAACAGATGTACTTGTTCATAAAAGAAAATTGTCTTCATGGCCAGCATCAGGTCACTAAGTAAGTCCAAATGAAACCAGCTCTCTTTAAAGGACTTGAGTGTGAGAGATGGGGCCTTGACTCTTTATGAAAGTCTGGAACATGGGAGGTAACCATCAGTCTGAGGGTAACTGCACTGAGCAGCATGGTGTTTACTAGAGGTCTATGCAGTTGTTCTACCCTCTAGGAGATGGGAGGATGTGTGCTATAGCTTTGTCTCTGTGCTTTATCATCATGTAATCCCTGAAAAATGTATCTAGGGGGCAAAGGGGGATGGTTGTTCAAACATTCATGCAGACTGGCAGGATTCTGCTGTGGCAGATCCATCAGATCTGATATAGGCAGTCTGAGACCTGAGCAGCTGAGTCCAACCTGAAGTTTTCTGCAACAGCATAAATACTGAACAGCACTATGATATCTTTTCCATGGTGTGCTCTCACCAGGATGATTACCTGTCTGTGGAGGCTGACATGGCACAGAGCAGAGCCTCATGTCTGAGGTGCCTTACGAGAAGGCATCTCTTCCAGATGTGCTAGAGCTTTTTTTCAGCCACTGTCTGTCATGATACACAAACACTCTTATGCTTCCTAAAGCTTTGGTCTGAAAGCTTTTAGTTAGATTATTACCAGAAGCCTACTACTGAGTGAGGTTTTTGTTGAGGAGAAGGAGGGAAAGAAGCTTTTATTTGTGCAAAGGGCTCCTGAGTGGCCCGGATCTGGTTTCTAGCCCAGTCCTTGGTATCACGCTGAACGCCGCAATAGGTCCCCTCACAACAAATTGAGGTTCAGTAGCCAGTGGACCTGGAATAGGCTGTGATATTTCACAATCCTGATTTGTACAGAACCTGACACAACAAGGGTTCCTCCATCATTTTTTACAGTGAGCACTATGTAATAATGAAGTAGTAATCACAGGTGACTAACAACTAGATATTTCTTTCTAGACTAGGATGCAAACAAATATGTCATAGTTGAAGATGTAAGTATTGTTTTCAATATATATGTTAAAATAAACTGTGTAAGTACTCTGTGCTCACAGCAGTTAGCATAACTGCATATGACAATTGAATAAGCTAAGTTACAATAAAATATCTGTGAATGATTTTGTTTTGGAAGCCCACAGATTTTGAGTCCTGTACATGAACTGCTTTTTTTCCAGCTGCTTCATTTTTTGCACTCATTGACAGTTCTGACAGTTTTAAAAATAACAGTTTGGCACAAAACTCAGTTATTCTGAACAACTGATTACAAAAAAATCAAGTCAGATGTGATTTTGATTTCAGACTTCACAACTGCACAGCAAAAAGGAATTTTGAAGCAAATGGTTGTTTCAACCTGATTTGTCAAAATGTTTAATTAAAAAATGAAGGTACTGACAGCTGAATGTTCCTGAAGGAAATTATTTTTACAAGAAGTTCAGCAACACTTCCATATTTTCATAAATCCATTTGATGGCACATTTTTGTCTGACAAAAATTTTCCCTGCTGTAATACCAAAGCCATACTCTTAGGACCTGTCTCAAGAAAGCTATGAAATACCACTGAAGTCTGTGGAACCTGAGAAAGTATTTGAAGTCTTGAACATGCTAAGTTTCTGGGCTGATTCCTTCTGAACCTCATGCTTTAGAAATCTACTCTGTCTTAATTAATTTGATTAAGTAGCATTTTGTCTGAGACATCCTCCATTGTGAAGAAAATGAAAGTAAGAGCTGTTGGCAGTTAGACTAATGAGAAAATGATAATTTCTTTAATACCCTGCCAGGGTCCAGTAAAATACTACTTGCATTAAAATAAAAGTTATATTTCCTTAATCTTTCAGAGATGTGTGATTCTTTCAAACTTATATTAAAATCAAAGACTTATTACTGTCCCAACCCTCAGCCTATTAGTTCTAAGAGGTATGCGTGAATTTCAGGGAAGAAAAAGAAGAATTAAGTGCAAATCTGTCTTCCATGCTTTTGTATTGCATCCTTTCCACTTTTGTTTTTCCTTTAGTAGTAAAGATGAATTTATGTACGACTTTTGAATACCCTCACTCATTAGGCAGCCAAGTATTGCATTAGAAGCAATATTTACATATTATTTTATCTGGGTAAGAAACCCAGAGACAATAACCCCAGCCCTCGCTGTGTAATACAGACAGCTGAGCAATTAATCCTGAGCTGAGCATCTTCACTTAGTTGCACTTCTCATGCACATACTTGTTGTGAGAAAGTCTCGCAAAAGGCATCTGGAAAGACCGCAAAATCAATGTCAGAATTCTAGGAGAACAAGGGACAGCCAGCAATGATGGCGCCATATGGGCGATGTCCAGGAACCTGGGGAGCAGCAGTGTGCTGCTTCTGGAGTCAGTCAAACCTCATTCTCTCATGCTGCCATGCTCAGTGGCTCACCAAAGCGCTCAAGGAATGTGTGCTTGTCCCACAAAAGGAGTATCGTTATTCTGTAGCATCTGAGGTATAAGTAACCACAATGGGCAAGACCTGAGTAAAAGCCAGTTATTAGTGTGGCTGACTTAGGCAGGAGATTCTCTGTTGCTGCTCCTTCTGTGCTTCAGCAGCTGAACACAAAGCGACATGCCAAGGCCAGAGGAAAAGCTAGACCTAAACAAGGGTCACAGGCACTCCTTAGCCTTTACGCATCACATATAGACAAACAAGGACAAGCTGAAGTCATTAACTCCATGCTTTTCAAGTCCTCTGTGTATGTAACTCAAACTCTTCTTAATACAGTGTACAAGCACACTTTCTCAAAGCTCTAATTGCTGTGCAGACAGAACTTTTTTCATATTAATGGAATTCACAGCTAATCTTCAGGGAAAAAAATCAGCATTTTTATGTGAAATTAGGTATATACTGCTCAATCAAGGCTTTTCTGCCTTAATTCACCAACAGTAAGTATTCATGCTAGTTCTTTTTCAAAAGTCCCTTTGTTTCAAAACAGCTAATAATTTTCACAGAGTTGCAGCTAATTATCAAAAAAAACTAATGAGGCTGTCCATGACAGAGTGCAAGAAGTATTTCTGTTATGATAGTATACATTTTTGATGAAATACAAAATTTTTGCATTTGTCTTCCATATTGCAGGTATATGAGGAACAAATTATGTCTTATCTGCTACCCCAGAATGCGACTGAGCAAAATTCCATTTTCCACCAAAAAAAAGCCTCTGAGTACCCCAGTGCTTCACAGAAAGTTGAGTCAAATCCTTGCTTCACGAGTACCACATCAGTTTTCTGCCCAGACACTGGACCTTACAGAAAAAATGCTATGCAATCCAGACTACAGCACCAGGAATGTAACTAGAGGAATAATAAGGCAAAGAAAAGTGAGACCTAGAGAAGCATGAGCAGGTAGGCAGTAGGCCTTAAGGCCAAAAAGTTGGCTTTGACCTGGCTGAAGTTTTCAGAGTGTGAAATATGGAAGCAGTTATTTTAACCTCCAGAGAAACCCTGCTCCCTCCTAAGTCAGCTGGAATGTTGACCAACTATGCCAAGGAGCTGGCACTAATGCTACACCTGAAGGACTATATAGTGACCGAACAAAAGAGGTATGACAATATTGTAGGACATGATTCCCTTCACCTCACTCAGGCAAATAATCAGCAATTAGGCAGTGAAGGCAGAGTTAAATTTGTTAAGTAATTAAGACAAACAAAATAGGGCTGCTGTTGTAATGCTCTGAGAAAAGCAACTTTTGCTAATAGCTCCCATGCAAAGAAGAGAGACAGAGAATAATGATTCTCTGGATTTTTGAGTTCCTGGATAAAAAATGAGATCTTGTTTGTATTACCTAAACTTCTTGAGCTTACAGAGCAGGAACTGGAGGAATAAGAAGTAAACTTTCATTTATTCAATCATGGTCTCAGAGGAAGTCAGTGTAGTGAAGAGATTAATGAAAGTGTTCAATTGTTTAAAAACAATAAAAAAAGAAATTTATTCTGAACTTAAATAAAATTATGAAAAAAATCAGAGTATCCAGTTTCAAAGTAAATCCTCATACCCATGATCATTGATTCTCTCTGTGCTAGAGCACTCTGGACCATGATATTAAGTAGGGGGAGAACCGTATGTCCTATTTCTGAGAGATGAGACAAAAATACCAGTATTTTGCATTGTCCACTGGGTAATCATCTATCACTAAAAGCACCTAGAATCTAACTCAGTATACATAGAAGACAAAGGAAATATTTCAATTAGCTTCAGCTAGGTCCTTTGTGCTCTTGGGCTAGATTTTATCAGCTGAATACCACAAGAGAGATATTTGTGCTTCAATAGCTCCCTTCTGAAGCAACTACCTAGAATCATAGAATCATAGAATAGTTAGGGTTGGAAAGGACCTTAAAATCATCTAGTTCCAACCCCCCTGCCATGGGC